>OY755170.1:27970078-27995732 GCA_963576735.1 Bedellia somnulentella
ATAAAAAACAATGCATTTAAAAAATAAAAAAGACTATTTAATAGATCCTCATTTTAATATAACAACTATTTGAACCACGTTGATACAACACAAACATTAACCATACAATATTCATATTAAAGAATTTGCACTAAGCAACTTATACCCTGTTGAGTCAACAAATCGGCTTATTCCACCTTTTCCCCGTTGACAATCCCCGTCAACGGGGATAAGTGAACTTTTTGTTCACAAATCCCCGTTAACACAAATTGGAGCGTGTAATGGGGATTAGTGAACTAAAAAGTTCATTAATCCCCATTACGTTAAAAATAAAATAATCATGTAAGAATCAGGTACCTTCTATTTATTATTGGATAAGAACTCACTTATTGATTTATTGTTATAAATCAAATTAAAATAAAATTTAAGCTTGATTACAACACCATTTATACTTAAAAATCAAAATTTTACTAGTATTTACGTTTCTTCGATAATGATAGAGCTGTTAATAACAAAACGTAAGTACAAACTATAAAATAAAATACAGACAGTTACTTTCAAGTAATAACTAATTTCAACATTTCTTACTGCCTACAATTACAGTTTAATAGTTAAATTTACTTAATCAAGCTTAAATTTATTTAATTTGATTATAACAATAAATCAATAAGTGAGTTTCTTATCCAATAATAAATAGAAGGTACCTGATTCTTACATGATTATTTTATTTTTAACGTAATGGAGATTAATGAACTTTTTAGTTCACTAATCCCCATTACACGCTCCAATTTGTGTTAACGGGGATTTGTGAACAAAAAGTCACTTATCCCCGTTGACGGGGATTGTCAACGGGGAAAAGTGGAATAAGCCAACAAATCCATACGTACGGGTTTTGTACAGCTTTCGTGATAGGTATGATAAGTAAATGATAATATATTTAAGGTATAAAAAATGTTTATTTTAAAAATGATACGAAATAATGATTAATGTAATATGATATTATGAGCGCGCGCGATTGTCTTGATGAATCGATACGAACTGAATTATAAAGTAAATTAAACTATAACTAAATTGCTTGCCTCAGCAAAATGTACGGAAAGCCCGTACACCATATATTATTAAAATACTTAATAAAAAGAAAACCACTTTAAATTAAGACTGAGCCCAATTAGACTTATGTGTTCTATTATTAATATTTAGTAGTGTCCATGTCATGCATAATTTTAATCTTCTACAATAAGTTTATTTCTTTTAATTAAAAAACAAATGTATGATGCATTTAGAAATAATATAATGTCTTATATATATAATCTACACAATAAAGTGTTCACGAGATTTCGAATTCGAAAACGAATTCTAGATTCTATATAGTTAGTAAGTGAGTACTTGACAACGCACAAAACCAAACTCTTACTCGGTGTAACATAACACAAACTAGGTTGGAAACTATTGGCTTCGACCTCGTAATCAAAACATACTCTTTTTATAGGTATTATAAATTGATAAAAGACATCAAACTAAACAACTTTGCCTATGGAATGCATATCTAATTCGGTATCTCTGCTTAGGCTGGTTTTGGAAGTTAAGGTTACGTGTAGATATACCATAATGGTCTTGCGTAGGTCTTATAGTGTTAGTCTTACATTTGTGACCGGCCCTTACAATGCTGATAATTCCGCCTCTAAGAAACCCATGAACTCATACTGCTTCAGCGAATTTTTATAGGTGTAAGTTTAAATGTCTAAGTTCTTCTAGTGAATCAGAATTAACTATTTATTGAAGTACTAATTATAGTATTAATCGCGTATTTCACATCAACTATTGGCAGTTGAAACCATGCGTAAAAGAACTATTGAGAAAATTTCATTACCGGAAAAAACTATTAAAAGAACCTTCGTTGATAGGTTACGAAACGCTTGATGTTCATCTCCCCGACCCTCGAGCGTCTTCCTGTATATCGTGCCTTTTTCCTATTTGCAGAGCAAAACTTGGTTTGCTGGTAAAAAATGACGACCACATCAGATCAGAATATAAACTCATCGATTTTGATTGATTTTGCTTCAAAAAGTTGGGGTGAAATATATATAAGAGTAACTTTCCTGTGAAATGGTTAGTAATAACCAAGAAGAATTATTATTTAACGCCCGTCAGAATTATATAATCGGAAGAAGCAAGATGCAGGTGACGATTGTCGAAACTACCATTAACTACAACACTGCGACAAAAAACGTGTTCGTTGTTGAGAGTCAAGTTTTCTAGGCTCCTATCACGTGAAATTATGAAACTTTTTATTTCTAGAAGGTACTTAGATCTTCGACTATTATTTCCAGTATACGAAAGAATCTAATAATTTTAGATGACGGCGGGCGAGAAGGAGACGAGACGCAGAGCGAAAGACTAGGTAACGCACGCGAACCTTTCCCGCACGGATTTGTAAAGTGGAGTTGTCGATAACCGCAGTAGTATTAGTTTGCCCGTCGTGCTAACGTGCTCGTGTCGTCGTTCCGGCCGGCGGCTGACGCGCGTTTGCTCCGCAGGCAGCTCCGCGGCGCTGGCCGGCTCCTACTGCGTGCAGCGGCTGCCCGAGCACCGCGAGTACGTGTTCCGCGTCACCGCACGCTGCCCCCGCGCGGCGCCCATAGGTGAGCGCGCTCCATCGCCGGCGCGACCCCCACGTGGTGAACCGAATACTTCCCACGACCTGATCTACACGACATTTTAGAAATCTGACTGATGAAACACTCACATCAAATCGAATCAAATTATATCAAAACGAACACTTGTAAACGCTGATATATCAAAACAGAAAGCGACCGATGTCGCCAACGCAAAATCAGATTTTATTTACTAAAACTACGCAAACGGCAATATTACAAACATTACCATTTACTCGAGTTGAAGCTACACGGAAAATGTAACCTTACTTTAGTTAGACAAAACTTTGTAACCATTCACGAGAGAAGCAACAGAAATTTTTGCGCTTTAACCACACATCATCTTCTCATAACAGTAGTAGGTAAAGAGTTGAAACGTGTGTTTGTACGGTTGCAGAGGTGCCAGGTCCACCATCCGGGCCGCTGGAGCTGCTGGGTGCGGCCGGCCACGTCACGGTGACGTGGGGCTGCCCCGAATGGGACGGCGGCGCACCCATCCAGGGGTACGTCGTCGCCATCCGCGACCTCGCCAAGACCATGTGGATGGAGGTCGGCACGGTAAGTGACATCCACTGTCATGCAACTTAAAGAATACCATGTCAATTTTCTGTTCTTAAATGTGTAAAATATGACGCAATGTTGTAATTTAGTAATATGAACGTTACTACGTTGTACTACGTGTATGGCAAGTACATGTTGTGTGTGTATGTCGCAGACGGACGCGCGCACGCTGAGCCTGGTGGTGCGCGACCTGTGCGGGGAGCGGCGCTACCTGGTGCGGGTGTTCGCGCGCAACGAGGCCGGCCGCGGGGAGCCACTGCAGTCGCCCGCGCCCTTCACCGCGCTGCAGGGCGACGGTGAGCACTACATCCTATCCATACCTACTGCATTCTTTAGTTCTCTCTAAAGCGGGAGTCTGAAATAAGAGGAGTAAAAGAGCATTTGAGGAGAATGATGAATGTGAGGGAAGCAATAGATATTTGTCAGGCTCGTACGAAGCGGTGAACGACAGCCTCTTTTTACCCTGATATGAATAAAAAGCGTAAGTATGAGTAAACTGATTGGGGAACTCCGACGGGGTTTTGTAGCTCCTCCGTAAAAAAATTGTTCATGGATGACAAAGTTGTGTCAATGTATCAATGGATATGTCGTGGCCATATCGTAAATTTGAACACATCATGAAAAGATCGATCATTTCATGAAAAAGTCGTATGTCATGAAATGTTCAACTGTTTATTGGCCACATCGTGATGTGATTTGGGCAGATCAATGATAAGAAATTGTTTCTCGATATGGGCAACTAAACGCGCGGCCTCTTCATGTAATGGTTAAGATTATTTGGTCATATCGTAAAGTAGTTACATTAATTACCGGTAGAGGCGCTGAGAACGCTTTGTTAATTTGTGAAGATGGCGGCCGCTGGTAAAAGTGTTGTTTCTCGTAGTAAAAAAGTTAATAATTCGTTGTTTAGCGAGGAAGAAAGTGATGACAAAAGAGTTTTCGGCGAAAAGGTTCTCGAGTACTTTGCATATTACGAAAAACTGAGCAATATGTAAAAATACCATAGAGTTTGGATCGCATTTCAAAGGTCACTCTATTTCTACGAACTGGCCAAGCGTGGATGACAAAATCTTTAAACGTTGACGATTTTATGATCTGGTCAAATCAAGTTGGGTACATCATGAAATGTGACTATTTCATGAAATGATCGATCATTTCACGATGTGTTCAAATCTACGATATGGCCACGACAGATATAAAGTGGCTGGTTTTGAAAGAACTATTGTCACTACTAGGGTTTTAAACGCCACATTTGTTTAATAAAAAGAAAATGTGAGTAAGCAACGAAAATCTTTGATTTTATGAAAAACCATTAGTGATTGAAGGTATGAAATAACTCGAATGGCAAATGCATGCCCACAAGCTGTTTTAGATTCTACGCTTTAATATTGTAGCGAATGTTGGGTGTGCTAGAAAAAGTATGAGATAGGAGTGAATGCGGTTTCAAATTAAGGTAAATGTCAAATTGTACAATATATTTATTAGTGCGATAGCTAATTATAGTATAGAAAGTCCGAGGAGGAAGAACCCATCGTTGCCCTCGTAACCTAATTGCACTTTAGCGTAAATTCCCCAAATAATGAGTAATATTCCTAAAAAATTTACAACGACAACTCACGGAGTTTATTGAGCGGAGTGAGCCGAAGCCATATGTTTTTTAGCATAGTTTTGTGCATAGGCAGACGTTTTTTTCTGACATTTAAATAGAATATAAATTTCTGTGTCCTGACCCTTGGGTCACAATTTCAAAGGTCGATGACATTGTCAGAAAACCAGAATTAAATTGTGGTATTAGTCATATTTTTTTATATGTCACAAATTAATTGCAATTGAATATTTAATTAAAGCAATTCATTAATGATGTTCAAACATTTCGCTCACATATACTGTATATAAAACCAATTTGATAAGAGCAACGTTAATTTCTCTTTTTAATTATAATCGGCTGTTCTGTCGTCTCTGAGTCTGGCTCCTCGTGTGCTGAGATCAGAAAACTAAACTTGCTGTAATCATGTTGATATTCACCTCTAGCTGTACGTAACATATAGTAGGATGCTAACGTGTGTGTGTGTGCGTGCAGAGTCGGAGTCGTCGCTGGGCGCGCCGACGGAGGGCGCCAGCACGCAGACGTCCACTTCCTGGCTGCGCGAGCACCACATGGACGCCGACATCCGCTCGTACGCGCGCGGCTCGCTGCTGCGGCGCGACGAGTACTTCTTCCGGATATGGCACTACGCCAAGAAGCTGTTCAAGTGACACTGTGATATACGCGGGCCCCCGCTCTAGTCATGGCCCCATATTATTTATTTATCGTCGCGTTTTGACACTTTACCTTACAGATTTATACTTTTGTAAACGTTAATATATGATGTATATTTATTTATATTTAGCGAGAGACCCATCCCGTCCGACGCTCATACGGAGACGTATAATATAGGTGCATATAGCTTCGCACGGGATAGCTACTCTCATTGTTAATAATAAAGAACGAAAACTTAATGCTTGTGTTTATTTAAAGCAAATGAGCTCATAAAAGCCAGCGTCCAAAGAGTATAAAATAAAACTACGTGAGTATTGAATGAAATACAGCCCGAGAGGTTTGTTAAGATCGTACAAAGTGGAGATTGGGAGTCTCCGCCTACCCCACGGGGCATTGGCCACTAATGGCGTAAGTATATGTAGGTATGTATATAAAATTATATTAAAAAAAATAATTTTATAAATACATACATATATTCTCACGGCCAAAAATCCCAAAAAGGGGTAGCCAGAGCTTCAGAGCTTGATACCCTTTAGCCAAATTTGGAAATTGATAGGGCAAAATATGATAGAAATAAAGTATTCTTGGTGATGGGTCTCGAACCGCATCGCCTATAAACCGACGACTTTCGACACCCGTGGGTAGAAAGGGGTAGTGATACAAGCCGGCACTTTATGAACGGTTAGTCAAATACAAAAATTATTTTTATTCACAATGCTGTGTAGTATCGGCTTAGAGTAGCACTACCCCATTTCTTCCGGTGGGTGTACGTAACAGGCGACTAACGGTGTTAGGGCTTTTAAAGGATTTTCGGGCGATGAGGCTGGAGACCCATCACCAACAACTTTTATTTTACCATCTTTTCCCCATTTAACTACCAAAAAAAGGCTGAGGAATTTCCAATTCCATAGCTCTGGCTACCCCATCTAGGGATTTATAGCCGTGAGTATATGTATGTATGTATTCATAAATAAATGTATATAAAGTTGTGCAGTAAATTCATAAAACATACTCTTGTACCATTTTTTTTTTGTTCAAGTAAGTGCCACTATAATGGTATAGATAACTAGATTCTACGCCAAAGCATCAATATCAGTTTTTCCCGCGCCAAATATGTGAGAGATATCAACAATATCAAAAGAATAGCTACCATCATAGTGCTGATTGCCGAAAGATGAAATTGCAACTGTTCTGTACTAGCACCATTCGTTGATGCCATTCCAATGCCATTTTGAGTAATTGTCACTTCTTCGGGTTGGGGCGTGTTATTATTGCCCTTTTTTTGCAAATGTATTGATGTTCTCTAACACATTATTGCGTGAGTCACTTTATTTTCTATTAAATAGTTTGATCGCGGTGCTGCGGTGGCGCTCTCTCAAATATGGCATTGCAGGGTCGCCATGTAAGGTTGTGGGTATCGGTTGAATGAAACGCTCTGACTGCTGGATTAAGACCGAATATATCGACGCCTTACTGCCAAAACCAACTAAGTGCCCTTTTTGGTGAAACTGAGTTATGTATACTATCATACTTCACCTAAACAGGTCTACATAATGGTGAAACCCTTTTTTTGATTGGTTGCGTCTACACGATATTTTTTTTTCGAAAATGAGCTTTAAGTGCCCTTATCTGACACATTTCACATAAAAGTACAGACAAAAACCAATAACTCTATCTTAATAAATAAAGAATAAATAAAGGAAAGAAAAATTTCGACACAGGCGGGGATCGAACCCGCGACCTCGGGTAAATGCCCCGACGCTCTGCCAACTGAGCTACTGTGTCAATTGGCTGCCAGTGCGAAATTCTTCTATCCTTTATTTCTTTTACACGTTTAAGTAGTGTTTGCGTTTCCTACCTCCGAATTTTTTTAACTAATTCGGAAGGCCACTTGTCTACCTTTTCAGATAGAATGCAAATGTTGAAAACGCCTAACTATCACATAATTTAAATCTTTTTGTTCATGAAAACCTCATGTAGGGATTATTACTAATAAATAAAGAATAAATAAAGGAAAGAAATTTTTTTTTTCTTTCCTTTAAAATTCCTTTAAAAGAAAAATTTTGTGTCGAAATTTTTCTTTCCTTTATTTATTCTTTATTTATTAGTAATAATCCCCACATGAGGTTTTCATGAACAAAAAGATTTAAATTATGTAAAAACCAACTAAACAATGATAAGTGGTATTAGCAGTAGGATTAACTAGTTATCGAATAAGAAATTTCTACAGCTAATACAACATACAACCGCGCGTGAAAAAGTTATACAGGCAATACCAGGTAAGTACTTGTACATGTTTCAAACATCGTTTTCGCGCCCTGTTAGTTGCAAGATAACCGTTGAGCAAACACTTTGATCAACTAAAGTTTAAATTCTTTAAGGTTATTTGCTGTTATTTTCATTCATTCTGAGTTCAAGAAGTAAACGAATTGTAAGACTAGCTATGGGAGCGACGACGAACGACATTAAAAGAGCCGAGACTAATAAAAATTTTGTTACCTGTACGTTTGACTTGCAAGCCATTCTTCAATTACCATGTTCAATGGTTGATATACTGTATTTTGTGCGAAAACTAACTCTATACAATTTGTGTATTTACGAGACCGCTCTGCCTAATAATGCTTTTTGCTTTCCATGGACAGAAGTTCATGTGAAAAAGGGAAGTGCAGAAATAGGCACAATTCTGCATTATTATCTTAAATTGGCTTAAAATAAAGAGAATGAAATATGTAAAAGGTGATACTAGAATATACTTTAACTACGATATGTCAGAAGATTTTCTAGTGCTGGATACTACTACAACTACCCATCATCGTGCCGTACGAACTACCCGACGTTCAAACCCAAACTCTGTAGAATCTGTGACAACTGCAGAAGAAGTTGTCATATTGCCGGTACTTAAACCACTTTACAACCAAACACTAAGCATAAGTGCAGCAAAGAAAAAAGACTTATCGAGTCTATGCGAAAAGGGTGTGATTTCAGAAGAGTATCATGGGTGGTATCAATCTTTAAAATGTAAAAATGACTTAATAGATCGGGTTCCGGACGTTGCTGTCGAAGAGAGTAGTAGTGATGAAGATTGATTATGGTAGTAATGCTCAATCAAAATTTACTCGTTTTAATTATTAATTGTTAGTGGCCTACTTAACATAATCGTTTGAACTAAAAAACTGTTGAGTCAAATACATAAAAATGGTATCATAGTTGTAATTTGAGATTGATTATAAAATAAATAAAAAAATTGATTCTTTTGTTGAAAGTTAGAAAAATGATTAATACGATTAAATATTATTAAAATACGCATAAGGTGCTTTTATTTAATTGTTATTGTATTAAAATTTATCACAGCCCTCGACCGTAATTGTGAAATTAACATGCGTGATTAAACCTTTATTTTTTCACCACCAAAGTTTGAAAATTGATAAATAAGTTCTGAAACACCATCCAAAGGCTACGGATATCATACGTGGTAAAATTCATACTGATTGGTGATACACTTTAAGACATTTTGTATTATTTTAGTATGTTTATTAATTTTTGTGTTTTACTATGAACTATTGTGCACTTAAAGGTGAATCTAAATAATATTCTACAAGCAAAACCATGTATGTGACAGGTAAATTATAGATAAATCAGCATACTCTGATTCTGTTAACTATAAATAACTTATAAAATATCTATTTGTAATAAACTGTGAAGAATACAACTTTAACAATTCACTATGGCAGTATAAACCAATTAGAACACAAATTAACAAAATAAACAATCTAGTACTAAAAAGTACGAAATAAGTTTTTTAATTGAATATGAGTACTGTGATTGATACCTTAGCAATGTCTTTATTCCACACGCGTCAGTTCAACCTACCTAAATCTTAAAATTCTCTTAAATTAATTTGTGAGCCGGTGCCAGCCTCGATGATTATTGATAATAAGAAGTGTGCATTTCGCACTTCATATACATGTAAAATGTAGGGTACCTTGTAGTTGTAGAGTAAATTAGGTTGTGATTTTTGTACGATATAATATTTTTTAGATTGTAATAATCAGAGATAGATAGCAGGGTGAATTTACTTTTGTTTGTCTGGCACCGACTCAAAAATTAATTTAAGAGAATTGTAATATTTAGGTAGGTTGAACTGACGCGTGTGGAATAAAGACATTGCTAAGGTATCAATCACAGTACTCTTATTCAATTAAAAAACTTATTTCGTACTTTTTAGTACTAGATTGTTTATTTTCGGTTGTTTTTCTATGAAGTCGGTTTTCTTTTTGTTAAAAATTATTTTATTTTACGAGTTTTAGTGATGGGTAGACCTGGCAAAGATGCCTCTCGGATGAGGAAGCGACAATAACTGTATTATTCTTCGTATTTCCGGTATTTCTATTATAGTACGATATTAAATATTGTTCTTAAAATCCTTCGAAAGGCGATGGTCTTCAATTCTACATCTCAAGAAAGACTCAAACGCTCACGCCGAATATCCCTGAAGGGGTTAGCAGAGGTAGTAATACTTCTGAATATCACGTGACATTGTCACCTGTTGTTCAGAGTACCCACGATTTATTAGGCAGTGTTCTCACGTTATACAGGGCAGGCCTATCGGCGTTTTGAACAAATACTCTGTCACATAATTGTGAGTTTCGACAGTCCCCTCGATTTCCTGGGATGCCATGCTGATCCTGGTCTCATGGTACTTTCTCGGTAACAATAACATAACAAAAGAAATGTTTAGTGAACCTGTACTTCTCTTCATAAAAGCTACAAAGAGGAGTATAAATCTATATAGAATGTGGAAAGAACTGTTTCCTAATACCTAGTGATTGAGGATCCACACCTTCTATCATCAGCTCAGCAGCATAACAATATGATTTTCAGAAGCAAATGCCAATATAAGTTCAGAAAATATGTAAAACGCGGTACATTTGCCTATAAAATTTGAGGGTTCCCCTCGATTTCTCCAGGATCCCATCATCAGACCCTGATATCCTCATCATGGTACCAATCCGGGAGTATCTTCTTTCGAATAAAAAAATAATAATCAAAATCGGTTCATAAATGGCGAAGTAATCGGCGAACAAACATAAAAAAAAAATAAAAAAATATACCGGTCGAATTGAGAACACTCCTTTTTTTGAAGTCGGTTAAAAATTTACTTTCTACAGGCAGAACCACTTATATGCATGCTCTTCTCAGTTTAACTATGAATTTCACCTACTTGGCATCATAATAGAGTTATTTGAGTATAACTCAAATAAAAAAGCAAACATAACACGCATAATCACTTAAGCTATAGAGTTGGCGTCAAAGAAACCTTTAACTTAAGTTTTCTCAAAACAACAAATCATGAAGATAGTTGGTTTTGGCAGTAAGGCGTCGATATTTGTCTTCGGTAATAATAACACTGGTTAACAAATTTTAAGGTTTTGTTAATCCATGAAATGAGTTGTGCTAATTGCGAAAGAATACCTCTAAACATACATTTTGATGTAAGTTTTAAGGTCGAGTTAGCTCGCGTTTTTTGTGGAATCAAATAAAAATGTTTTGACTTAAGATAACATTATATTCATAAATCACGTATTATAAAATTTAAAAATGAGTTAATATATTGCTTTTCCGTTTATAAGTAATATCTACAGCCTCTCTCTTCAACGTCCAGCAGTAGTCTGCTAACATAGCAGGACTCCATTTGCCCTGGTATCGCTCTTCCATGCCTGAAATATCCTGGTGAAAACGTTCACCATGTTCGTCGCTAACATCTCCTATATTTTCAGGACAAAAATCCAAATGTGAGTCGAGAATATGTATTTTGAGGGACATTTTGCAACCGAGAGCGTACGATGCTTGGATCATATTCTTAACCAGGTTTTTATAGTGTTCAGATTTTTTTTTACCCAAGAAATTTTGAAAAACTTTTATCATGGATGTCCAGGCCTGTTTTTCCTTGCTATCCAATGTACTTTCAAAGGTCTTATCATTCATTAATTGTCTTATTTGAGTATGAATAACCTCCAAGCATTTGGTTCATGCTCCATTCCGAAAGCTTCGAACAGCGCATTAATATCGTTGCAGTAAACAAGATGATTCTTATCGTCCATACTAAAAAAAGCTACAAGATCATCGTGTCGGTTCCTAAAAACAGTAATTTTTGTTCCTTTTGCCAAGAGATTCCATTGCTGGAGACGCGAACCAAGAAGTTCAGCTTGTGATTTTGATAAACTTAGGTCTCGTACTAGATCATTTAATTCTGGTTGAGTAATTAGATGGGGTTGCAGTACCTGGTCGTGAGGACTAAAATCAGGATCGGTAAGATCGTCTTCTTCAGTGCTAAGCTGGTCAATTTCTTCAGAAGCATCCATTGGTGGCGCCGGAACGGGGTGATTTTCATCATGCGGACGAGGTCTTTGAGCAGATGGCGTTTCAATATAACTATGTTTTCTCTTTTTGCGCGTACTAAGCCCTTCTGTCTTATTCATGCAAAAATAACAATCTTCAATGTGATCCTTTTGTTCTTTCCACAGCATCGGTGTTGCGAAAGGCAAACATGATCGGCGGCCGGATAACCAATCTCGCAAATATTTACCACAACTCGAGCATATCACATGTGGAACCCAGGGCTTGTCTTGATTTTTCACTGGTATTCCGAAATAAAGTTCGTAAGCACGACAGATTCTGGGTCTGAAGTTTTCGCTCGTATTTTTTGTAGTGAATTTACCACACACGTAACAAAAATTGTTAGGATTGCTTTCACAGGAACGAGGCATAATTAAAAATATAAATTCACAAAGTTTTAGTTTAAACTTCACAATAAAAACTAAAAACAAAATTTGTTTGATACACTTAAGACGTTGCTGTAGGTTACACTGCTATTACCACGTCATACACTAATTGTATTTTCACGGTGTTTGATAGCGAATGCCAGCGCAATCTTAACGTTCTTTATGATGTATTAAATCTAGTAAAGTAAAGCCGTGCTGTAATAACGAACAAGTCGAAACTTGCGAGAGTGCGGCGAACGCAATACAAGATTAAACTTGTATAGCTCGATAACTCGAGCTAAGACACTTGTAATATTATAACTGATGATTAGTATTCACCAAGTACTGCCTATTTTTGTATTTCATCATTCATGGGCAAAACCATTGTTAACCAGTGTAATATGAATCAGACATACATGCTTACATACTAAGTTATAGATATATATGTCTCTATACTACACTAATCAAAGGCAACATGGGATGCATAAAAATGCGAATATTCACATATTGAATGAGGATTCGAACGTTAATAGGGAAAATGAAGCTTTTGTCCAACAGCATAAGTTTTTTCGTGAATAACTATGGAAGTATGTTTGCTGTGATAGTGTATGTTGTTAAGAGTTATTTGTAAATCTATACAGTTATTAAATTTTAGTTGATACAGGATCTTCAATCGGTTAAATTAAATAAAACATGTTTAAGAATTAAATATTCCGATGCAGAAAGGTAACAAGGATTAATGGAATCAGCGGTTCCATTAATGCTATTGGATATGTTTACTAATCATTGAGATGGTCTAGCAGATCATCGGAACATTTGAAACCAAAGTTCTTCGTATTCGAGCCTTCGATGTGCCTTATAGGGCACATGCTATATTGGGAAAGAATTTTCTTACTAAGTATAAAGCAATCTTAGACTTAGGTCAAAGTTCTTTAAGTTTATGTACTCACTTACTCAATAAGATATATTTACCACTTAGACTTAAAAATTAGCAAAATAATATTTTTATACTTCCGGCCAGGTCCGAGTCGTAACATTATGTTAAGTTTGTTTATTATATTTCTCAGACGACTGCGTAGTGTGTCCAAAAGAAACAAGCGAGGGTATATTTTTAGCTAGTTCTTTAGCAAAACCCAAAAATTAAATGATTACTGTCTTAATATTAAATACTACTGAAAAGGAATAAATATTAAGCGATTTAGAATTTAGCGTTGAGAATGTTAGCGAGTATGACTAATGTTCTTTTGCAAAATGTGATTAATGTTAGTTAACCTTGTTAAAAATATTTTTAATTTATTGAATTTAAGTTATTTAAATAGCGAAGAGGAATCTAGAATAGAAAATATTTGTCCAAAATTTTCAGACATATTTCTATTACCCGGTGTCAAATTAACATCCACTCGTTACACCCCGTTTGAGTTAGGTTTTTGGTAAGAAATGTATTATTCCCAGTAATTTGGTGCAAGACGAGATAAGTCCACTGTATAACTACGACGACTATCGATTACAACTAAAATACAGGTTACAAATGTCTGAAAAAGAGGCGAGACATAATTTTTTGTAACAAATCTGACAGAAAGACAACACGACATTAATTATAATCCAATAAAGTACAACAAAGGTGACTTAATTCTAATAAAAAATGTTATCGGAAATAAGTTACAACCAATTTATAATGGACCTCATGTTGTCATTAATGATACGAGTATCTCACCAAATATGGAAATTGTAAAAAATGGAAACTAGATATAATGCATACGACCGAACTAAATTGTATCATCCACCTTAAATATACATGGCAATTTAAATTTTAACTTTTAAGTTCATACATACATACATATACTCACGGCTATAAATCCATTAACGGGGTAGCCAGAGCTTTGGAATGAGAAATTCCTTAGCCACTTTTGGAAGTTGATTGGAGAAAAGATGGTAATAATAAATAAAAGTTTTTGGTGACGGGTCTCCAACCACATCGCCCAAAAATCACTTAATAGTCGCCTCTTACGATCACCCATGGGTAAAAATGTGAAATAAAAAAGTTCATTATGTTATTAGTGTTTGTAATCAATTCGTATTTTTAAATTATAATAGGTGTGTTTTGCGCATACTATTAACTACGTAGACATTGTCATGTTTATTTTTATACGTTCGTTAATTAAATGATATAAAAATGTTTAAAAAACTTAGTATTCTTTAAAAATAATTAATCAATGATTAAAAATTAAATTTTAACTTTAAGTTAATTTTCTTTTTTTTTCTTTTCGATGGAGGTGTAGTATAGAGACAATGTCTCTCTCAACTCTGAGACATATATATCTACAACTTAGTATGTGAGCATGTATGTCTGATTCATATTAATATTACCGAAGACAAATATATTCGGTCTTAACCCAGCAGTCAGAGCGTTTCATTCAGACGATACACACAACCTTACAGTAACGGTTCAATCATATTAGTAAACTTACAATCTGCCAGAGGCAGATTTAAAAAAATTGAACAGAGTCCGTTATTCAGTATAGGGTAACAATATTTTCGATGAAAAAACCTTATATACTCTGGTTTAGATGAAATCATACCGCGATGTAGAATTCTACCAGCGCCGCCATCTCGCGGGTACTGGAGTAAAATGACTTATTAAAGCTTACACATTTTCAGGCAGTTTCAGATTATGAATAAAAGTAAGTTATGATATTAATGTTTCATTTCGAGTCTTTAAGAGTTTTTTTAGAATGAATATGATTGGTGTATGAAATTCATTTATTTCCTCGCATACACAGTGCTAAAATATACAACTGAGTGGCATAGAAAGGCTTTACACAAAATGTAAAATGAAAGGTTCTTCTTCGCAATAATCGAATTCCAGAGAGTGTTTACAATTGTGAAGCCAGATTGTGTTGTATGTATACATTATTTTTTGAGAGTAGAGTCTAAAACACACATATGCAAATAATAATTACTGTTCCTGACCGACTGTGTTTTTATTGGCCTGATTAATACGGGTTGCCCATTAAGTGATGGATATGGTATTACGAAATGGGTAATGACCTTTTATGCTTATTGGAATGTACTTAGTGTGACGCAAGCATAGTTTTCAGACATTTGTTTGTTACCTTCCTTGCGTTCGCTGACATTTGTGTATGTCATGGCGATGGAAGAGATAGAGTTGCATACAAGTATGGCATGAAGAATTCTATGAAGCCATCGTTGTGTGTGGTCATTATTGATATAGTTGCTGATGTGATTGTTATTATTAAAAAAGGTGTTGGAATGCCGTAAAAGTAAGTGTGATGATTTTGAATGTTTATGAATTGCAGTTTGTAGTATGGTAGTTTCAATTGCTAAGTTTTTGATGTTCATTTGATTTTATCACGAAAATGTTATTTTGATTATTTACCAATTGATAACTCAATATGGAATGTAAGAATAACGAAAGGTTTTTGATTTAAATTTATATCCCATACTAAAAGTCTGACTTAGTTTGGGGCTAACTTGATCTATGTCAGTGCATATTTATTTATTAATATTCGTGTCTTGATATTCATTATTTATACCCCCAGAGTGGCATGGAGAAGAAAAAACCAAAAACCATACCCCAAAGTAATAGTGATGTATATATAAATAAATAAATGTACATGTTACACTGTACATCACTATTACTGATGTGATGATGCGTGTGATGATGTGTTTATGATGTGCATGTACATGGTTGTTTGTACTTGTAATTTTTTTTCCTTCGAAATCATTGAGAGGCGAATGAACTTAGCATTTTTTAAACGACTGTCGTTTAATGGGCATTTGTTTTTACTTGTAATATTTTCGGCACTATGAAATCATCAAAAGGTAAAAAAATTCTGCCAACTAAGTACAACTAAAAACAAACTAACCAAACTGTGCCCTACTGCCTAATGCCGCGTTTACATTTATAGTTATAACATTTTCATTAGATTAAAACTATGGAGTGGTGGATGACATATTGCTGTTTTTTAGGGTTCTGTACCAAAAGGTAAAACGGGACCCTATTACTAAGACTTCGCTGTCTGTCTGTCTGGTTGGTGACGTCAATCAGAGATAAGTGGTATTAGCTGTGTAGCGTCGGTATAATTAACTAATGTATTCATATTTGTTGCATTAAAATTGTGAACGAAGCAAATGTATTGTTGTTAGTGCGATAATATTATTTTTGCTGAGTTCTCTGACTAACAATGATTCACTGCTCTGTGCCTCTGAACTGTAACAAGGTGCGATTGGTCAAAATTGGATTTTCTACGAACTACTACGAAATGTCGTAATTGGCGTAGACGATTGTGCAAGCGTAGCCATTTTGTAGTCTTGCAATTTTATTTGGTATATTATTTTGATATATATTATGCCCTGTAGTTGCCGGCTTAGAATAACACTACCCCTTTCACGTATGGGGCTTTTTAAGTGGTTTTTGGGCGATGGGGTTGGAAACCCACCACCAACGATACTTTATTTCTATCAATTTGTGTCCTAAGCTCTGGTTACACCTCTTTGGGATTTATAGCCGTGAGTATCTGTGTGTTTGTAAATAAATAAATAAATATACCGACATATTACATAAACATCAAGGAAGCTCCAAACTAAGTGGAACTTGTAGTAGGGGATACATTTTATATTATAAAATACTCATATAAATAACATCGGAGACTATGCATAAATCATTTGCGCTCAATAAATGTTGTCTCAGCGGGGATCGAACCCGCAGCCTCTGGACCAAGAAGCCAGTCACCTATCCACTCGGCCACGATCGTCGTCGTCGCCGTGCATACCTACATACATAAAAGGATCATTACTTTCCATTGAAAAGACGACACATTTGGACCAAATAGCGAGTGTGCTCAAAAAGCCAGACTTCCGAAGTATGAAGAACAAAAGAGCATGAATGACAAGATTGATGAATGTAAACGAAGCTAAGAGAGGTTTGTCAGGATCGAACAAAATGGCGATCGTTAGTCTCTGCCTGCCCCAATGTGAGCTAATGGCGTGAGTATATGCATGTATTAATGTAATGTATGAAAAAGTGGCCGTGGAATTTCATTGTTCCGAAGCTCTAACTATCCCTTCTGGGGATTTATAGCCGTGAGTGTATACATAGCACTACCCCATTTCTTCCCATGGGGGTTTTTTAGAGGCGGCTAAGGGTATTGGGGCTTTTCAAGTGTTTTTTGTCGATGTGGTAGACCCATGACCAAAAACATTTATTTTATAATCTTTTCCTTACATAACTTCCACAAGTAGCTGAAGAATTTTCTTATTCTGACCCTCTGACTACTTTAATAAATTTGCATAATAGCCGTGAGTATATGTATGTATGTATGTACATATTTAGAGCGAGGTATTTTCTGGTGTTTAATCATAAAATACAGTAACAATGTTTAAAAAAATGCATTCAATTAAGTTCTTTGTTTATCATGGGTAGGAAATGGATGGGAGGAAAATTGACCATCACTGATAAATAAAGGAAAGAAAAATTTCGACACAGGCGGGAATCGAACCCACGACCTCGGGTATACGCCCCCGTCGCTCTGCCAATTGAACTACCGTGTCTATGGCTGCCAGCGCAAAATTCTTCTATCCTTTATTTCTTTAACTCGTTTAAGTAGTGTTTGCGTTTCCTACCTCCGAATTTTTCACTAATTCGGAAGGCCACTTGTCAACCTTTTCATATAGAATGCAAATGTTGAAAACCCCTGACTATCACATAATTTAAATCTTTTTGTTCTTGAAAACCTCATGTGGGGATTATTACTGATAAATAAAGGAAAGAAAAATTTCGACACAGGCGGGAATCGAACCCGCGACCTCGGGTATACGCCAAGTAGTGTAACGTTACTTCTCACTCCTGGGATGCTGTAGCTTCCCAGAAGCCAGAAGTAACTAAGAGAAGAAAGAGAGAAAAAGGATAATGAATAATAGAAGAGATATATATCACAACATTTATTATAAATAAAAAGAAACAGTAAAACAATCCTAATAAAACCTATCAAAAACACTAAACCTATCAATATAATATAATATAAAAAACTCAGCTTTAGCGTCAGCTCCTGCTGCGATGGGTGGCGAATTTAACACGGAACCAAGCGCCTCCGGGCGCCTGCGTCAGGAAGGGTAGCTCGACGGGGTAAGGGTTGCGACTCCAGCTTTCTGACTGCGTCAACCAGGGCAGCTCAGAAAGCTGGAGAGTAAGGGGCTGCGACTCCGGGAAGCTTGCGTCAACCAGGGCAGCTCAAGAATAAGGGGCTGCGACTCCGGGAAGCTTGCGTCATCCAGGGCAGCTCAAGAATAAGGGGCTGCGACTCCGGGAAGCTTGCGTCAACCAGGGCAGCTCAAGAATAAGGGGCTGCGATTCCAGACGGGTAAAAATTGATGATATATAAAGTCAGTTCAGAATATTGTTTCGACATTCTTTTCAGTTTCTTCCATAATAATGATGATGCCCCCATCGCCCCAGGAGCTGAATCAAGACTAGAGCTGAGTGGTTTTTCTAAATATATTTATAATTTCGTGTTAAGGTTTTTGTTATATAATTTTAGGATATTTTATTTAAAATAAAAATTGTTGTGACATATATATTTTACATTTATTTTCTATCTTTCCTTTTCCTTCTTTTTTTTCTTTAGTTATTTCTGGCTTCTGGGTACAACATCCCAGGAGTTAGAAATAACGTTACAAATTGGCGCCCAACGTGGGACGCCAATTTGTAACGTTACTTCTCACTCCTGGGATGCTGTAGCTTCCCAGAAGCCAGAAGTAACTAAGAGAAGAAAGAGAGAAAAAGGATAATGAATAATAGAAGAGATATATATCACAGTAGGTCAAGTAAGTAGTTTCAAAAACCGCACAATTTTTCACTCGATAACGTAACCATACATTTTTTTTTCTCATGCGTCTTCTTCTACACCAAACACCCGCTGCATACATAAGCGTAGGAACAAGAACAGCATCATGCACAGCCACTCGGGCCTTTTCAGACACCGACTGACTCCTGGTCATTGCTCCATTGACAGCATTACCTCCTTGCCCCATCATGGACAACTGCAATAAACTTACTTACACCTACGCCAACTAGGTTTATTCCACCTCAGCCTAAATTACTTTAAAAATATATATATATTATGGTTAGACCAAATGTGTGGGGGGCAGCCGCACATATTTATATTGTTTTATCGTTAAAGCTTAACTTAAATGATTAATTTAAATTGCATATTAAATTATTATTATAGTTATTCGGTAACGGCTATTAGCTTATGAATAAGTCAAAAGTATTATTAGACGACAATGAATAAAGAGGTAGGGCTATTTTTCACCACACTTAATTTATGTAATAGTAACTCGTGTGTTACGTAGAGTTGATGGTACATTTACTTAGTGACGTCTTATTTCATACTATACCTGAAATGTACTGTGCTTTGCATCGTTATTTCAAACAAAACCACTTTAAATTACTCACAATCACTACTAACTCGGCCAGAGTTTTTTAACTAATACTCAAATCTTAGCGAAATACCAAATACAAATAGAGCAACTTTTATTGGTCTTAAATGGGAACACGATCATTTTTATTTTATTTATATGAAATAATTGCGTCCCTTTCTTTTGTTATTATAAAAGGTTTAGTCACATTCCCGTTCTAATTCTAAAAGTGACTGGAAAGCAATTAAATTTTACTAAATGAATTAGTTTATTTTTTATACTATTATTATAGTATTTTAAATTTACAATTGTAAGAATGCTTCGGCGTTCGACTATTAAGAAGGAATACCTTTAATTTGTTAATTTTATGTATAGCCTCCTATGAAAGTCAGGTGTATAATGTGATAATGTCGCTTATATATGTAAAAACTATATCAGTTCCATAGCCTCCGAGATACATCCTACAGCCTTTCTACAAATAAATCAAACATACAAATATACGTATTACGCTTATTTCACTTATTAGGTTTATTTTTACCGCATTCTAAATGTCCCAAAATTTTACAAAAACATCTTTTATAATTATAAAATTCCTTAACATTAAAGTCATAATTTAGTTTAAATACAATGTGAGAACTGCCTGGAAATGTGTTTAAGCTTCTATGGGCTATTTTACTCTTAATATCGGCAGATGGCGTTTTATCTGAATTTCGTACATCGCGGTATGAATTCTTTTAAATCGAAGTATATATTGCCCAATGCATTGCCACGTTTCGTAGCTGGCTACCTCTGTTTTCTGTCACTACCAGTAACAAGTTTTTGGAGATATGCACTGTATTAGCTTATGGTGCAGTCCATATAAACCTAAACGAAACGATAGACGATTGCCGAAAATACGTTTGTCATGAATTGAATTTTTCATTATTGTTCAGTTTTGCTGTGTAGTGTCGGCTTAGACAAGCACTACCCCATTTCTTCCTATGTGTGTTCGTAAGAGGCGGCTAAGATTATTGGGGCTTTTTAAATTGTTGAAGATCCATCACCAAAAACATTTGTTTTACAATCTTTTCCTCTTTTCCTCACATAACTTCCAAAAGTGGCTGAAGAATATTTGTTCTAGTTACGAATAATAACTAACAAATTGTATGATTTACTGTAAGTATTCCGAACAAATAAAATAAAAAATTTGAATTTTCTGATTTCAAGCTCTGGCTACCCTCTGTCTTTGTATGTTTCGGGCACCCTTAACACAGGATTTACATCCTACCTAGGTGCTTTGAGTGCGATACGATTATCATGGTTCTTAAAAGTTTTTTAAAATTTTAGTTTGTTCTGAAAATATGTTTTTTATGGTGATTCTGAAAAGAACGCTATATTTTAGATAGAAAAATATTCATCACAATGAAATGTTTGTCATTACGAAGGCGAAAGTCCGTATTGAAAAGAATAAAAGAGCATGAATGCTGACAGAAGCAAAAGAGATCGGCCTGGCTCGTACAAAGTGGCGATCTTTAGCCTCTGCCTACCCCAATGGAAACAACGGGCGTGAGTATAAGTAAGTAAATAAAATATTCAAAACTTAACACGTCTGCTGCGTAGGGAGCCGATCGCGAGACTGAGTTCCATCTCCCTCCCATCCCACCGCAGCCGAACGGGCGGCGCGACACCGATGACGCACTTTAATGCAAAATGCAATAATTTGACTCAAAAAAAGATAGTTAATTAATTACTATTTTCCTATTAGTATTTAATAGAAATTGGAAATGAGATTATTTTTGAATATTTTACATAAAATGATTATTAACGCTATAAAATGGAAAAAAACCTACATCGCGGTATGAAAGTGTTTTTAAACGTAGCGTAAATAGAGCCTGTTCCATGAGATGAGTGGAGTCCGTTTCTTCACAGGAAGAAGTCTGTTCAGTTTCCAACCTAGAACAGCTTCATGCATCTCACGAGATGATGGACGGGGAGTAGTAATTCAGAGAGCACTACTCCACACCACTGATGAAGATACTTTGACTCCACTTTTTGCCGTCACCATTTTAATGTTAACGATTGTAAATCAAGTGGCTGTATTTAAGTACGAGAACTTTTAGAAATGTTTACCTTATTTTCTTCTTACCTTCTGAAATGTAGAAGTCCACAAATTTTAAACCCGATTTTTTTACCCTATGTCAACTTGTCATGGGTATCCGCATTATTTTTGTTCTAAAATTTGGTAAAAGCCATGTAGTGCTGGCTTAGCATGTCACTACCTACCCCTTTCTACCCAAGGGTGTCATAAGAGGCGACTAAGGGTGTAGGGCTTTTTATAGTGAATTTTGGGTACCCATCACCAACGATACTTTTTTTACCATCTTGTTCCCTCTATTAACTTCCAAATGTGGCTGAGGAGTTTTCAGCTCTGAACCTCTGGCTACCACTTTTTGGGATATATGGCCGTGAGTATATGTATGTATGTGTATAGGTGCTCTATTTTTATTTCGTTCGTATATGTAACATATATTGGTATGCCACACACAAACATAAAAAAACTGTACTTTATAAAACAATTTTCATACTTACGTATAAGTACGTTAAACCTATTCGACATAAGAATAAATTCATTTTCCACAATACGTTAATTTAGGAGGTGAACGCCAACAAAGGAAATTGTTCAAATCCGTGTGTTGTGTACAGCCAGCAAGGCAACTTAATCCACTGAATTGAAACCGTTAAACTTTCAACAAAATATACAATATCAAATAGCCAACATCAGTTTGTGTTCCCAGGCGGTCACCCATCCAAGTATGGACAGCGCCCGACGTTGCTTTACTTCGATTATCGGATGAGAACCGGTGTATTCAACGTAGTATGGATGTTAGCTTTCGAAGGTTACAAATTACTCACGTTTCGAAATCTATATATTCTTCACATAATTACCAAAACACATAAGTCATTAACGTATGATGATAACTTTTGTAAAACTGTAAGAAGATCTGACATAGTTTGTCCGTCTGTCAGACTCAAAGCAGCTTTGACAAAATATCAATTTATCTTTCTAAGTCCCTTTATTTATAATAAAGTTAATAAGGTATTAAAACTTTATCCCGAAAGGATAAGCAAAGTAAAAACATTGTTATTGGAATGGCTAATGCAGAAGACATACGATGACACAGAAAGTTTACTCAACATTGTAAACTGATAATCCAACAATTCCACATACAACCAAATTCATATATATATATATATATATATATATATATATATATACACACACACACACACACAAACATAGCACACATACTCACACATAATTAACATTATACACAAATCCAAACACTTCCACATACACAAGTATAGTAGTATTTACATATATTTAATGGCTCTAGGTTAGGTCTAGAATAAGCTTTGATTAAAACAAAATAGCGCTATTTTGTTTTAATCAAAGAGAATAAGTAATAAATATAAAACAAATAACTTAAGGCAACCACTGTAATTCTTAACTGGAATTGATAGTACCAATATGGTACTAACCCGTGAAATGGAGGACGGCGTTTACAGCTGCGACACAGTTTTATAACTAATGCTGCTGTATTCGTTCCACATGGTCAATGCACATTTGTAAAAATTCCAATAAATATGTTCTAACGTACTGACGCCATTAGTTCCGATAGCCGCTGGGTACGATCCTAGCCAACCTAGAGCTTTATTAACATTCATCAGTCATTTCTGAATATTTTCATTTAAATATTTTCGAGCATAGTTCCCACTCATGCCAAGATCCAATTGCCAGCGAAGACCCCAACCAAATGCCGGTATTAAAAACCGCTGTCTTAGTACACACGTTTGCACGTTAATATGAATTTAGGTAAACAGTCATTAAAATTTTATTTATTTGCGCAGATGTGTATATAGTAATAAAAACGCAAACAGTTTAAATTATTGAAACACATTGCGAACAAAACTGAACTAAAATTGCCTTTCCAATTGCAATTCCACTCCAAGTATGTGGATGATATATTTTTCTATAGACTTAATCTATTAAAATCCTTATTACTTACTTGTTTGAATAATCAATGGCTTGTAAAATAAATCATACTAGCTTTTTGCCCGCGACTACGTCCGCGTGGACTACATTTTTTGCATCCGGTTTACATCCAAAATACTAAAACACTATCTTAACTTCTGTTTTTTTATATTTATATTCCCGTGGGTGTTGTAATATAATATTAAAAGCTGTGACTGACACTTAACTAATCCAGACAATTTAACTAATCCAGTTATGGAAAATGTATGAGTTTTCGTAAAACTCCAGATAGAGACCTTCAATTTGATACCTAACAATTTTCTAGCTCTTAGCATCGCGAAACTGGCTGGTTGACAAAATCCACCCTCTCTCGTATATTAGGATATCACTATAGTACAGCCAAACTCAAATAAAATTCAGCTGCGCGGCGGCTGATCTTTAAGATACAATAAATTATTATATTAATGAAATGGAACTGTCTTCACATCTATTTGTCGAAAACACCATTTTTCAAACAAAACTCGATAATCAATAGGGTCACGCACGTAGCTATTTTTTTGTAATATTTTCTTAACTGCGCTATTGTTTTTTCTTTTTTTTCTGTCGAACCATGTTGGGATCAAAATATCTTATGAACAAATAAGAAACTTATCAACATATATCGTTTCTAACTCATGGGTGTCCATTGATGGCTTACAGCACTACCCCTTTATTAGTATTAGTATTTGTAAGAAGCAATCACCAAAAAGTTTAAATTAACTTTTTTTCCTTACACAACTTCCAAAAGTGGCTGAAGAATTTTTTATTGTGAAGCTCTGGATACCCCTTTTACGCATGTATATTTTCTAAGTTAGATAAAATTTTTGGTGCATGTCTGGAACTATCCCGAATAGAACCCAATGCTACCAAACAGTTTCATCTATCATATAATAATTTAAACTATTGTAGATTTTTAAATGTAGACTGCGTTTTATCATTATTCTCATTAGTTATTAGAAAAAAAAATGTAGATATTCCCTGATATTATGTATTTACTTTAGACAGTTTATATTTTGAAATGAAACTTTTATGGGTGCTCTAAAAAATTGCAAATAGCTATTATAAACAAAAGTAAACTAAGCGAGCGATAGGTGCACTAATTATATTCATCTTTTCATAAGCTGCCTACTACTTAGCCTGCCAACTAGTGCGCTAGTATGGGTAGTAGTATTCCTAATATAACTACGCAATCAATAAATAATGGTTTTAATGAATATTATTTCACTATTAACACCTTGAACATTTGATAAGGCAAATTTAATACTATTCGATTTTATGGCATGTGTGACATAGGGAACCTGTATTATTTAGCTCGTCATTATTTCGTTCATTCCTTACAAACCAAAACTGAATATGTGTCATCGATCAGCCATTATTTCTGCCGCGTCAAGTATGATATCTTCCATGTTTCTTGGAAATATATGCATTTATGCGGTTATAACCTCTCATGTAGGGCATGACATCTAACTTTGACTCAAAATATATTTTCTGACCCTGATATGTATTCCTTTAATTACATGAGATCAAAGTTAGAACTTGATTGGATTGATGTACTAGTCCTTTGAAAGCAAATTTCGAATCAACACAAAGGGACGTAGAATAGTTCAAAATATGTGTTATGGTGAAGGAAATTTGTACAGGTTGTCAAAAGAAAATAGGTAGTATCGGCATGACTATATTATAATCTTTACAAAACTATATTAGATACATAAAACGGGCAGACGAGACCAGCTTCATGACGGCAATAAATAGAGGCATCGGGCAGGAGGTCTCAGATGGACTCGTCGGAGACGAAGTTCTTGACTTTGAATTTGCTTCGGGATCGTCTGGCGGGCTGGTCGCGGACGAACTTGGGCTCGGGCTTGCTCTTGTGGCGCGGCTTGGCGGGGCGGGCGTCGGGCCGGCGCGGCCGGTGGCGCGGCCGCTCGCTGGCCAGCTCGTCCGCCGGCTC
>CAUYWD010000039.1:0-91916 GCA_963576735.1 Bedellia somnulentella
CTCACATTCTGTGTATGTGCGCGCAATGTATAATATAGATCTGGGGGCACGATAGTGCCCCCGCCAAGTCGAGCGTGAAGCAAACACTGCCGTACCATCCTTTACTGGAACCATTTCGCCGCATTTTCAGGCCCCCATTCGAGAACCTCTGATAAACATGCGCATAGTGCTCTCGCGTTCGTACTCACGGCCGAATAATTTTTGTGTTTTGTGGATTTTTGGTCATTCCAATTTGTCTGACTGACTAAATATAATTTTGTAATAGTTATCTTGATAACATATAAAAAAATCAGACATTAGAAAATAAGTAAAGTTCATTTATTTTTGGTGGAGCTTTAAAGCGTCTGACAAAAGTTTTGGCCCAAGAAAAGTGTCTGATACTTGCGATACTATTTGAGAATGATATTCTTTAAAACATATCTAAAAATCAGCCATCTAAATTTAAGTAAAGTTACTCTTATTTTTAGTCACCTTTCGCACCTGGTACCTGCCCAGGTGTCACTGTGCAAACTTCACAAACACGCAGGTATACAGAGTACATGAGACACTACTGAGAACTTAAAGTTTCATCTTTTAGAAAATAAGTTATGTCTTATCGCTCTGGGATCTTACTCTATTAATTAAATGACAAATTGTTAAATATTAAAAAAAAATCTCTTCATATTTTTTTTCAGTTAATGGAAATCGGCGTCAGAAATTGGACCAAGCAGTCATGTTTATGATCGCCAAAGATGCTTTGCCTTTTTAGTAAAAGTAGTCCGTAGAAAAAAAAGGTTTTCAATATTTAATCAAGACAGCGACGCCCTTATTTAAACTTCCTTGTAGGACGACTATCACTCGGATGATCGATGATAAATATGATGTGCTTGCGCTACATTTTAAAAATATGCTCTTAGATGTTACTTCAATATGTTTAACTGCAGATGTCTGGACAGACCCTCATAATACCAGGATCTATCTGGGTCTAACTGGACATTTTATAAGTGGATCTAAATTGTTGAGTATAAACTTTGGTGTGGCCCATTTAAGTGAACCACATAATTCTGATTACTTATGTCAAGTGATCACTAAAATGACAACAAAATGGGGGATCACTACGGACAAGGTAATAGCTTTCGTAACTGATAATGGTGCCAATATTGTCAAGGCTGTCATTCTTAAATATGGCAAACACAAACACCTGTGGTGCTTTGCCCACACGCTATATCTTGTAGTACAAAAGCCTTTTGATGATAAAGATGGAGTAACTGGCGCAAAAGAATTGCTCTTAGCAGTAAAAGATATTACAAAACACTTTAAACAAACTGTAAATTCGTCTAATGCCCTTACTAAGGCACAAAGTGATTCTACAGCATTCTCTTTGAAATTAATACAGTCGGTTTGTACTAGGTGGAACTCAATATATTACCAGCTTGAACGTTTTTTACAACTATCCGAGATTATTGCCCCAATACTTCTTTTCAACCCAAAGGCACCACCAATGTTGACAGCAACTCAACTAGGCGCTGTGAGGGAAATGATTACAATTCAAAACTCTTGGAAGCTGTGACTAAAGAAATTTCAGGAGATAAGTATGTTACATCAAGTAAAATTATACCAATGATTTCATGCCTCCTGGAAACGTACAATGAAATGAACACAGAAACTGTAGGTATTGCAACAAAAAAAAATGATTACAGACGGATTACGAAAACGTTTCGGTTCTGCAGAATATGTCGATGTTTTAGCTGTTTCTACAGTGCTAGATCCTAGATTTAAAAAGATACACTTCATCGATAAAGTAGCCTGCTCTAGGGCTATAGACAAAATAAACACTATAATCACAACGACACGGCGCAACCCAATAGTTCCCAATAACGATGATTCAATCTCGTGTAATTCAGATACCATATCTCTCAGTTTTTAAACATGTAGACATAAGAATAATCCATTTCTATGTACAGTGCTTCAAACAAATAAAGAACTCTACATCTTACAATCAGATTAAACAGAGAGTGCAGGATATAATTATTGTATCGAAATATAAATATCGCGGGGCTACAAATGGACAACAAACACGATGCGAGAGTTCAATACATAAACTACGACACCTAATAGCAGCCGATAAAGAGACGGCTAACCTAGAGCAGGAGAAAAATGGGGATTCTTTAAATGTTGAAAGCAAAAATATTTTTGAGGAAACTGACACAGGTGTTGATACGACATTAATCGAGTTTATTAATGACGTTGATGCTAAGGAAGATTTATTATTAACATTAAGCGGCGATGACGCAACCGATTTTGAAAACATGTTTTATTTTCCTCTTCTGAAAGATACTCTAATCAGGCTGTTACGCAAATCACCTATGTGGAGTAATGTCATGTGCCCTTTTTTTCAGACAGATGATTATAGTCCAACAAGCTCTAACATAGAGAGTCATTTTCGAGACGTCAAAAAGTTATTATTCAATTTTAATTTTGGTAAACTGCGTATTGACGAATTTATCATAAAATATTATATTCTCATAACAGGAGCGTTGAAACTGGGTTCAAGCGATTTAAATAGCTTTAAATCAAAAAAGGTAATTGAAGTAAGTTCGCCCAATGAAGACGACATGCTTTACGACAATTCAATTTTTAAAAATAACCCAAGTATATAGAAGATTGGCGAGGTCTTGTCAGTAAAAAAAGTAAAAAAATACGTAATACTCGTGTAACATTACACGTACTACGGAATGGTACTATTAGCACATCTGGAAACTCCCATATTTTCACCAACATCTGTGCATTTGATTCTGTAGTTTTCAAAAAAACGAAGAAGCGCTTCGAGAAAAGATAGGTAGTGCCCGTGCGCTTCGCTTGGCTCGTCTTGGCGGGGGCACTACCGTACCCCCAGATTCAGGCGCACGATGGCCGGCTTACTAGAGTTCCGGACACTCATAGATTTTATGATGCTCTCGAGTACCCGATAATTTTTTGGAAAGGACAAGAGGGGTACAGTTTTAATATTCCTCAGACAAACCCAGTTACAAAACAGCCTATACCGAACAAAAAAGTGTCGTGCAAAGACTTTTATGCATATCCTATGATGGTACGTCGCAACAATTTTAATTTATTGCTTCGATGTGGGCTTCTCTTTCTTCAGTTTTTGGTGGACATGTATGTCAAAGTGGAGAGTGAGCGCTTAAGGTTTATTGCTTTAAACTAAACAAAACTGCGAGCAAAAAACTATATACATTTACAAGACGCGGTCAGGAATGATGCGGATTTAGATCCAAACAATTTGGGTCAATTGGTAATACTCCCATCGTCATTTGTAAATAGCCCGAGATATCTTTATGAGTACACGCAGAAATTACTAAAGAGCTCATTCCAGGTCAAAATGCAACAGACAGACATGACGTAACAGCCAGGTTATTTAAAATAAAAGTACAAAAATTGGTTGCTCTACTTACAAAAGGTAAAATATTTGGAGATATGAAGTGTTTCATGTACTCGATCGAGTGGCAAAAAAGAGGTCTGCCTCACGTGCACTTACTGCTGTGGTTGACGGAAAAATTACGCCCCAACCAAATTGATGAAGTCATAAGTGCGGAGATACCAAATCCAGAAAGTGATCGAAAACTCTACGATACTGTAACCAAAAATATGATTCACGGTCCCTGTGGTGCACTAAATCCGTCATCACCATGCATGAAAGAAGGAAAATGCACCAAAAAGTATCCAAGGGCGCTTTTGAAAGATACTCAAACTAACGACAACGGCTATCCTTTGTACAGGCGTAGAACATGGCGGCCGTACGATAACTCTAAAAACCCGAGGTGGAACACAGGAAGTATTGGTTGACAATAGCTGGATTGTCCCATATTCTCCTCTTCTGTCTAAAATTTATAACTGTCACATAAATGTAGAGTTCTGCAATACGGTACAGGCGATAAAATATATTTGTAAATATATAAACAAAGGCAGCGACCAGGCTATTTTTAACATTTGACAGCAAGGGAATGTTAATATTGACCCGAGATGAGGTGCAAACGTATCGAGCTGGTAGATATGTTAGTAGTAACGAAGCAGCGTGGCGGATCTTGGGTCTGCCTCTGCATGAAAGACACCCAACAGTCACTCACCTTGCGGTTCATCTGTCTAATGGTCAGCGGATTTACTTCACTGAAAACAATTTTAGAGAGAGAATGGCCGCCCACCTAAGACGACACTAACTGCATTTTTCCTGCTTTGCCAAATTGACGCATTTGTAAAAACATTACTTTATGTTGACGTACCCCGCTACTGTACATGGAACGTGTCGTCGAAAGAATGGAAACGTCGTTTACAAGGCACACCTGTCGACGGCTGGCCAGGTGTGAAGGCAGGAGATGCTCTTGGGCGCATTTACACAGTGCATGTTAGTAACTTCGAATGTTACTGTTTGCGAATGCTGCTGAATGTAGTACAGAGCCCCATTAGCTTTTTGGATCTAAAAACAGTTGACGGCCAAGAACTTGAAACTTTTCGACAAGCGTGTGAGAAGTTGGGGTTGTTAGAAGATGACAACCACTGGGATGCCACAATGAAAGAGGCAGTGCTGTGTCGCTCTCCTTCGCAAATAAGAGAACTATTTGCAATATTGATATGCACTTGCGGTTTATCCAATCCTAAACTATGGGATAAGTATAAATCTGCATTATCGGGGGATATCTTGCATAGATTTGAAAGGATGGATCAAGTCAACAATGATCTATGTTTCAATGAAGCACTGAGACATAAAGAGGACAAAATAATAACGATTTCCGGTAAGAAATTGTCTGACTTCGGTATGCCTACACCAGAGCGTCGAGGAGAGTTGTCGACCGATTTGATCAAAGAGCTAAGCTACGATATTGCTTTATTAGACGCTCAGGTCAGCGAAACCGAACCACGCCTGCTACCCGAACAAAAAAACATTTATAACAAAATATTACAACGAGTTGAGCTTGACAAAGGCGGCCTTTTCTTTCTTGACGCCCCGGGCGGTACAGGTAAAACATTTTTGCTTAATTTGCTTCTAGCAAAAATTCGTAAGGACCGTAAAGTTGCATTAGCGGTGGCTTCCTCTGGGATCGCTGCAACATTGCTGAGCGGTGGACGAACGGCACATTCGGTTTTTAAATTACCTCTTAATCTGGCTCGAGTCGTGGCTGGAGACTAATATTAATCAACCTAGTATTACAACATTTGTTATTTATTATTTTATTATATTTATTTTTTTATGTTACAGAAAATACAAAGCTGAAAAATACCGAAGCTGCTATTTGTTCTTATATCGTCGAAAACAATCTTACCTTGAAATTGCATTTTGTATTTGAAGATGTGCACAATGATTCGTCTTTTTTAAACCCGAAAAATCTATGTTAAGTTTTAGGAACAAATGAATAGATGTACAGATGCGATATGCGATCAAAATGTATAATTAATGAAATTATGTAGGTAATTATAGCCGAAATATAGCGTTATTTTCTAATAGAAGTTACTTGTTAAGCATGATGTTAACCATTTAGGCCAAAAAAATAGTACTAAAAAATGTACTGCAATAATTAATACCTAGTTGTTTATGGCCAATTAAATATAAGTTTTATGATAAACCTATTTCTTTTTAATTTTCCAATTTTTTACTATTTCGTTTGCACTTTGAGCTGTATTTAGAGATGAATAAAGTTAATATTCTCCTAGATCGGTGTTTGACCGACGTTTCAGTTTCAATTATAATTTTTAGAAAAAAAATACAAAGCACTTTTCATCATACCTGTACCTGTACTATGAACAGAAATTAACACAGAATTTTTAATTAATCCACTGCGTATTTGCATAAAGTTTTTACACTAAGAGGGGCAGAATTTCACGCACTATTTATACATATAGAGTTTATTAAAAGAAAAGGTCCCTTTCTATAAGCACTATTTGTGTACGCTGGCATAACGCCAGGACGGTATGTCATTGAAAAGTCTTGTTCAATATCTCTGTTCCTACAAGATCAATCGTTATGAAATTTTGCATAACCGTAGAAGTATTTAGGAAGAGTTTTTTCGTGTAAACTCTGTTGCTTTACAATTAGCCGTTTTCGAGTACGGCGATGTGTACGCTAGCTTGACGTTACGCCAGCGTACACAGTGACAATGGTGTTTATTTCCTAAACTAAAGCGGCACTATTTTTTTAGTTTTACACTAATTAGGCACTATTTAGGCAGAGTTTTTTGAAATAGTAACCACCTCGATACAGCTTCATGGTACGCCACCTTAACGCACTGTTATAACCCTAGCATGTAAGGCATATTGCTGACCAAGTGATATACTTGCATTCCTGCTCCACGTCTACCATACGTCCCTCACTCCGTTCAGTTCCGTCTCAATCCTTTCATAATCCGGTAGTGGTCATATCCTTAATCTTATTTTCAAGTTATATTCTTTTAATTTTAATACAATTATTCAAGTGTATTTCATTTTACGGTGTTCATTAAAAATAAGTTTTTTTAAAAAGACTATTTTATTTCACCGTATAACAAATGGTGGCAGCGGTGGGATAGCAAAAGTTTATCCTCGGTACGTCTCCTAAGTGAAGTGATATATACTACAAATTATAGTGTTTCACTACTTACTCCTAATAAAGAATATCATCAATCAATAATTCATCGTGGTGTTAATCGACGGAGCTCACCCTTTCAATTATCCAATCATCAGTGGAGTGCATCAAGTGTTCGTATAGTGAAGTGATAAATAAAGCATATAGTGTCACTGCCCATACTGGGTCCACATTCGTCGCAATTCCTCATAGTCGCCGATGACTACATTTCGTCAACAAACAATGCCTGCTCTCATAATCTCATGCGCCTACGTGTTGTTACTGTGAGTAATTTTGTTGTTAGTATATTAATCAGTGGTTCTTAAACTTGGGATAAATTCAATTATTATTTTAATTATTATCATTGAATTAAAATTAAGTCTAACGTGTGGTGTGCGTGTATGTATTATCATTTATATTATTCATAACAATGTCAGAAACGAAAAAGATAGCTAGATTGTCCATCGAAACCATTCCTGAGGAAGATGAGAGTACAACTACAGACCAACAAATTGCTGGTCCTAGCAAACAAGAATTCTCAACAATTAAAACTAGATCCAAATCTAGATCCCCTAATTCACAAATGGAAATGATTATTCCAGATGAATTAGATCTCAACATTTTATTAAAATTTATCAAACCGTATGACGGTAACAGAGAAACCCAGAATTCTTTTATAATAAATTGCAATAATGCTTTTGATCTTGCTTCTCCTAAACAACAATCGATCCTTTTTCGATACATCCTAAGCCAGCTTCAGGGCAAAGCAGAAATCGCTTGCTCAATTAAAGAATTTACAACGTGGGAACAACTTAAAGACTTTTTAAAAACGCAATTTTCGGAAAGAAAGCACTACTCTCATCTCCTGATGGAATTACAGGAAAATAAACAGAATATAAATGAAAACGTTAGCCAATATGCTTTAAGAATAGAAACTGTACTTTCACAATTATTGACTGAAATCTCCCTATCTGGTTCTAAAGCAAAAGAGATGCCAGGTAGAATAGCTGCTATGGAAGACCTAGCTCTCCATCACTTCGTCATAGGCCTCCAACCCAGAATATCAAACATAGTAAGATGTAATAAGCCTAAATCTCTCAATGAAGCAGTCAACATTGCTATATCAGAAGATCGCATACAGCAATCTCTGTATAAAAGGCCTACCGACGGTAAGAAAATTCAATTACCTAGGAATAACTTCAATTCTAACTTCAATCCTAATAGGTCTAATCCAACCAATTTCCCTCAGAATCAACAAAGATTGTCATATACTCAACAACCCTGAAATATGGGACCACGTACTTTCAATCAATTACCATTCTGCCGATATTGTAAAGCAAATGGTCATGAAATCAAAGACTGCCAAAGGAGGCAAATTAACAATAACCGATTTAGATCGTCTAATCAACCTCAATCAAATTATCCCCGCGTTACATACATTGATGAAGAATCTAGATCGAATCCGCCTAACCCACCTGCGCTTGAGGATAATTTAAACGAATAGGCGTCCTGCATGGGTGTCGTGTAAGGGAAACAGCGCGAAAAGACACCTCAATTTCTAATAAGGTTATACGACAGGGTAACCAGCCCCAAAATGGCAACCTTACCTCAATTTCTAATAAGGTTATACGACAGGGTAACCAGCCCCAAAATGGCAACCTTACCTCATTTTCTAATAAGGTTATACGACAGGGTAACCAGCCCCAAAATGGCAACCTTACTTCAATTTCTAATAAGGTTATGCGACGGGTAACCAGCCCCAAAATGGCAACCTTAGTTCATTCTCTAATAAGGTTATACGACAGGGTAACCAGCCCCAAAATGGCAACCTTACTTCATTCTCTAATAAGGTTATACGACAGGGTAACCAGCCCCAAAATGGCAACCTTACCTCAATTTCTAATAAGGTTATACGACAGGGTAACCAGCCCCAAAATGGCAACCTTACCTCATTTTCTAATAAGGTTATACGACAGGGTAACCAGCCCCAAAATGGCAACCTTACTTCAATTTCTAATAAGGTTATGCGACGGGTAACCAGCCCCAAAATGGCAACCTTAGTTCATTCTCTAATAAGGTTATACGACAGGGTAACCAGCCCCAAAATGGCAACCTTACTTCATTCTCTAATAAGGTTATACGACAGGGTAACCAGCCCCAAAATGGCCACCTTACTTCAAATCCCGTTAAGATTACACAACAGGGTAACCAGCCCCAAAACGGAAATCTTAACTCTAGATTCATCGAGGCTACACCACAGGGTAACCAGCCCCAACAGGGAAGTCTCCAAAACAAGTCGAAAAATTCGTCAGTTCTAACTGACAATATAATCTTTGAGATCTCAACGGCCGATCCAGCCAAAAGACTTCTTCCACATATAATTGTTCATACCCAACTATCTGAATCTCCCCTCTTCCTTCTTGTAGACTCTGGATCTGCTATTAGCTTAATGAAATTCAATGTAATAACGTCAACTCCTAAAATAACTAAAGAACCAATTAAGATTAAAGGTATAGATTCTGGTGATAATTTGACCACAACAATAGGTCATACACAAGTTGAACTTTCACTTAGTAATAAGAAATCTATAATTCGTCACAAATTCCATCTAATTGAAGATATTGACTTACCTTATGATGGTATCATAGGTACAGATTTCCTGACAAAATTTAAATGTAATATAGATTATGAAAAAGATGTTCTAAAGATTTCTACTACGACAGAAAAATTATTCTTTGCTGAACCAACTTATATCATTCCTCCAAGAACCGAAGTCGTAATTGAAGTGTCTGTTGCAAACCCTACAGTTAAAGAAGGTTTACTTATAGATCAGTACATCTCAGAATCCGTTTTTGTTTCTAATTGTATAGTCAAAGTAAAGGAAAATAACCGAGTGAACATAACAGTAGCCAATACATCTCAAGAAACAGTAAAAATTCATTCAGACCTAAAAGTAAATTTAGAACAAGTAAATTTAGAAGAAGCCTTACCAATTTTTAATATTAATAAATCACTTGAAAATACTTACGAAAGAACTGAAACCGTTTTAAAACTTCTTAGAACGGATCATCTTAATAGAGCCGAAAAAGAAGCTCTCCATGATATCTGTTCAATATATTCCGATATATTCTTTTTACCTAACGACGTGTTATCTCACACTACAGCTCTAGAACATAAAATCAAAACGACTTCTGATACTCCTATTCACACGAAATCATATCGATTTCCAGAAGTTCATAAGAAAGAAGTTGAGACTCAAATTACAAAAATGTTGCAACAAGATATTATAACTCCCTCTACGTCTCCATGGTCTTCACCAATTTGGGTTGTACCCAAGAAAATAGATGAGTCAGGTCAACAAAAATGGCGCGTCGTTATTGATTATAGGAAATTAAACGATATAACCGTTGGAGCCACATATCCTATTCCGAACATTTCAGAAATACTTGACCAATTGGGTAAATCACAATACTTTTCAACGTTAGATCTTGCCTCAGGCTTTCACCAAAATAAAATGTCAGCAGAAGATGCAGAGAAAACTGCGTTTAATGTACCCCAAGGACATTTTCAATTTAATCGAATGCCATTTGGCCTTAAAAATGCACCATCAACATTCCAAAGGTTGATGAACTCAGTTCTTACCGGTTTACAAGGCAACAGATGTTTTGTGTATTTAGACGATATAGTTATCTATTCCCATGACTTAAAAAAGCATATCGAGAGTCTCGATGTCATATTCAACCGCCTTAGACGGTATAATTTAAAAGTCCAACCTGACAAGTGCGAGTTCTTGTGTAAAGAAGTAGGATACTTAGGTCATATTATTAGTGACGAAGGAGTCCGTCCTAATCCAGAAAAAGTCAGTGCTGCAACTAAATTTCCCGTTCCGAAAAACCCGGGCGATGTTAGGTCATTTCTAGGACTAGCCTCCTATTATCGTCGTTTTATAATCAATTTTTCTAAGATTGCTAAACCTCTCACAGATTTACTTAAGAAAGATACCCCGTTCACCTGGAAAAATGAACAACAACTTGCATTTGATACTTTGAAAAATAAACTCGTCACTTCTCCTGTTTTAGCCTATCCAGATTTTACTAAACCTTTCGTCCTCACGTGTGACGCTTCCGAATATGCAATCTCAGCGATTCTTTCACAAGGACCTGTTGGCCAAGATTGTCCCATAGCCTTCGCCTCTCGTACCTTAAATAAGGCAGAAAGGAATTATAGCGTTATCGAAAAAGAATGTTTGGCCATTGTTTATGGTACTAAAACATTCTACCCATATCTTTTCGGTACTCATTTCAAAATTATTACAGATCACAGACCTTTAGTTTGGCTCTTTAATTGCAAAGATCCTGGATCAAGACTCCTAAGGTGGAGATTAAAACTAGAGCAATTTGATTACGAAGTTCAGTACAAAAAGGGTAAAGCTAATTCGAATGCCGATGCTTTGTCGAGATACCCAGTAAATCCTATTACTAATCCTATACCGAATTCTTCTATAAGTAACGAAGAGCAAGAACTTATTGACATCTTACCGTCCCCTCTTTCTAGTGACAGTAACCAAGAAATTAATGAGGATATCGAACAAAGCATACATAAATACTTTCAATCTTTTAATCCAGACTCCCCAATTGTTGAGCAACATGAACCACAAACTGAAACAAATAACTCTCCCCAAAATTTATCTTTAGAACAAAATTGTTCTTCTCCTAACGACTTACCTGTTCTCCAGGACGTTTCCGACATTTTAGGATCTCCTAGCCAAAACGAATATACTTCATTGACTGACCTTAATACTAATACATCCCCCATAATTCCATCTTCGTCATCTTCATCATCTTCATCACCGATCCAATCTGAGAATCCCGATGTACAGGATATTCCTCAACCTCATCACGAAATCAACATTGAAGATTACTCAAAATTTCTAAAAAGTGATATCAAAAGCTTTAATGTATCAATAATAGAACATAACTCAAGTCTTCTAAAAGCAACTCAACCATTAATTCTAGTTCCAACATCAATTGATTTTGATGAATCTATGCCATATGTTCAAGAAATTCTAGATAATCATCCAAATAAAGATTTATTATTAAATCAAGAAAGGACCCTTCACAAAACACAATCAGTCGAGTCAAATAATAAAATCTATTTATTCCTATTTAACAAAGTTTATCATTTCGACAATTATAATTACCATGACACTTTTAAAACACTAAAAGCAGCCCGAGCCGAAATACTTTCTTCTCATCCTAATATTAGAGATATCGCCATTTCAGATTTTAAGAATTCATTTGATAAGTTTTCCTTCATAAAAATTTATAACATGATTCTCTACCTTTTCCATAATACAAATATTAATGTACATATTTACCATAACAATATCATTTACCCCATACCATCTGAAATTAGAAAAATACTAAGGGAGAACCATGATATTCCTATTTCTGGGCACCTTGGTTCTTCCAGAATGCTTAATAGAATATCCGAGAGATATTATTGGAAGGGCATGCGAAATGATATCGAAAATTATGTTAAATCCTGTCAATCATGTCAAGTTAACAAAGCTCTACGCAAAATTAATAAAGCCCCAATGCAGATAACAAGTACTTCTACAGCTCCGTTTGAACGAATCTCACTCGACATAGTGGGTCCCTTACCTGAATCTGGAACAGCTAAACTCAAATACATATTAACCCTTCAGGACGACCTCACAAAATATTCTACCGCCTATCCTATTCGAAATACTACTGCAGAAGAGACAAGTGAATGTTTAATCCATTTTATTTCATTATTTGGTATACCCAAAATGATCCTTACGGATCAGGGAACCAATTTCACTGCCGACTTATTTAAACGTACTTGCTCATTTCTGAAGATTAAACAATTATGGTCATCACCATACCACCCCCAAACACAGGGAGCCCTCGAACGTAGTCACTCTACATTGAAAGAGTACCTGAAATCATATACTAATGAAAACCAAGATAACTGGCCTCGGTATGTTTATACAGCCATGTTATCATATAATACAGCTGTTCATAGCACAACTCACTTTACTCCTTATGAGCTTGTCTTTGGCCATAAACCATCTATACCCAGTTCTATTTATGAAGAAAATCCCACAACTACTTACCCAGATTATGTTCAGATGCTCAATCATAGACTGAAATATTCTCATCAGAAAGCCAGAGAATATATTCTCAAATCTAAAGAAAACTCTAAAAATTATTATGATTCTCATTCTCGTCCCACAACTTATAAAGCTGGGGATTACGTCTATCTTAAGAATCATCTTCGCCTTCGTAAAGCTCTCTCTCCTGTTTGGAAAGGGCCTTATAAAATCATAAGAGTAAATGGAAATAATACCCTAACATTACTTATTAATAGACGTCATATAACTCACCATTATGATGAAGTAAAACCCGCAGAGATGCTAGAAACTACTTCATAGTTATTTAGTAAATTTTTATTACATTATAATTAAGTCTTTAAATTTACGTATTATTTTACATACTAATCATTTATAAAAATATTTCCCCAAATTTTTATTTTTTATTTTACGTGTTTTCCAAAGTTGTTAGTTTTAGGTAGAATATAATCTTTAAGTATTAAATATTAAGTATATAGAAAAGTTAATTCTATTTCAGCCCCGCTATACTGGGAAGTTCAAACTTTATTCAACCACTTACCTCCAGTCCTGGTATCTACTTTGACTACATGGGAGAATTCAGAATAATAAACGAATATCTTAACGTTGTAAACCCCGTAGATATTTCACATATTGGCTTACGTTTAGAAAATATTAATTATGCATTTGGTACAACAAGATTTCTATGTCAACAAGCCCTCGAAAACCTCGAGTGCCATAATAGTTTAGAACCGTTATTTGTCCGTTATCAAGACACAGTAAATATGTATTCTTCTATATCACATCTAATAGAGACAAGTACAAAAAGAGGTGCTTGGATCTCTGGTATTGGCTCTATCTTCAAACAAATTTTTGGTACCCTAGATGAAAATGATGCCGAAATCTATAATGATGCAATAACAATGTTACACAATAATGAAGAAAAGCTGACTTCATTAATTAAACAAAATGTATTAATAACCCAATCAACTATTTCAATGTATAACAAAACCTTACATAAAATGGAATTTAATGAAATTACGCTTAATCAAGCCATAGACAAACTCTCTGTAAAACTTGAAAATATGTCTACTTCTGTTAATATTTTAAATTTAAAATCAAACTTTGACGCAGTATTAAACAGTTTGGAAACCGCTGTGATCACGTTATCGCTCCAACTGGACAACATTGTAAACGCCATTATGTTCAGTAGTCAAGGGATCTTACATCCTGCTGTTCTCACACCTCAACAACTGTACTCAGAACTATTTAATAATTATAAACATTTGCCGAGTAAGTTAGAGTTACCAATAAGTTTAGAATTAAGATACATTCATTTGTTAATTAATGTTTCAGAATTAATGTGTTACTTTATAAATAATAAAATAATATTTGTACTGAAAGTACCTTTGTTAATATCAGAAATTTTTAAGTTATATCATAACATCGCACTACCTACACCACACAATGTGTCAAATCCTAATTCATTTAGTTTTATATTACCTAGTTGTAAGTATATAGGTATTACTAAGGATAAATCCCAATATGTTAAGTTAGACTCGTTAAACCATTGTAAAACCGTAAGCGCAGAGAGCTATATTTGTGAAGTGATGGATTTATTCGCCACAGACGCTGTATCCAGTTGTGAAAGTGAACTATTATCAAAAGTGATAACTACTCTACCAGAAAGTTGTGAATCAAAATTTATTAATGGAATCATTGACATTTGGAAACCATTACTACGAAATAAATGGATTTATGTTCAATCCAAATCAACAAAATTGTCTATAGACTGTTCAAACTCAGAAATTATAGATGTTAATATACTTGGTCTCGGTATACTAACCCTTCCGGGTCATTGTACAGCTTACTGTAAAAGCACTAGACTTTTACCCAAAAACAAATATGTAAATTTTACACTACCAGTAAAATATGTAAATTTCAACCTTATTAACGATTCCTGTTGTAATTTTAATAAATTTATTCAATCTTCTAGTAGTGAGCCCCCTATTATATTAAATAAGTTAGATTTAGACGATTTTAATGCAAAAAGTAGTTTATTGATTAAGAATGTATTAGAAAAATCTGAAAAGGCTATTGAAAAGCCCCACATAGTTAAGTATGGGACTCATTACTCTATAACCACTTTATTCCTATTGTTTTTAGTTTTAAGCTATGTTGTATTCAAAATAATTATTCTATGTAAACCCGACCGCAAAATCCAATTTAACCTTCCTTCCTCACGAGCTCCAATTGCATCCTCAAATGATGTACCCTTAAATCAAATATCTCAAACCAGAGAAGTAGAAATACAAGACTCTGATAGTGAGATTTCAGCACCTTCTACTACCAGAAGGAAGATTTAAAATATCCTACCCTAAACTTCGTCATTTTCCCTCGAAGTTTAGTCTTTCCGGGGGAGCTGTTATAACCCTAGCATGTAAGGCATATTGCTGACCAAGTGATATACTTGCATTCCTGCTCCACGTCTACCATACGTCCCTCACTCCGTTCAGTTCCGTCTCAATCCTTTCATAATCCGGTCGTGGTCATATCCTTAATCTTATTTTCAAGTTATATTCTTTTAATTTTAATACAATTATTCAAGTGTATTTCATTTTACGGTGTTCATTAAAAATAAGTTTTTTTAAAAAGACTATTTTATTTCACCGTATAACAGCACGCTAGTCTCATGGTGGAGAAGTTCAGAATAAATTTCTAAGATTTCTGTATTCGATAATGTATGGGGTATATCCACTCCACCCATAAATGTATCCCACTACATTCGTTTAAGGTATGATAGGGACAACGCATTAGAAGTAAGACGTAGTTTTATTTTAATGTTGTATATTTTATAATGGCTCTTCCGTGGCTCTTCAACTTGTTCATGAATGACTGTCTGATAGAGTTGCGTGAAAGTGATTATGGACTGAGAATGGGTGGGTTCGTCATCAAATGCCTCTTTTATGCTGATGATCAAGTGTTACTTGCATCGTCAGTTCAAGAGTTGCAAGAGATGATGAATATTGCATGTGCGTCGTTTGAAAGAAAAGGAATGAGAGTGAATGTGGATAAAACCAAAACCATGGTTTTCGAGAGAGAGGAGAATATGACTGAATGCGTGATTGAGTTCAATGGTAAGAAAGTGGAACAAGTGAAAGAATTCGTATATCTGGGAAGTTTGTTTACTAGGGATGGAAAGTGAAGAGAAAGAAGAGTAAAAAAGGGTAATGCGGTAAATGGAGCACTGGATAGTCTCATGTCTAGTCAATCGGTGTCCGAAAAGGCCCGAATGGCTGTGCATGATGCTGTCCTCGTTCCTACGCTTATGTATGGCAGTGAATGTTGGGTGTGGCAGAAGAAGCATGAAAGCAGAGTGAATGCAGTAGAAATGAGATCCCTCAGAAAAGTTTGTAATGTAAGGTTATGTGATCGTGTGAGGAATGATGTGATTCGTGAAAGGTGTGGTGTAAAAGATGATATTGTAAGAAAGATAGAAAAAGGAATGTTCAGATGGTTTGGGCACATAGAGAGGATGGATGACAGTAAAGTGGTGAAAGAGATCTATAGAGCCAATGTGGAAGGTAATGTTAGTAGAGGACGACCTCGGAGGACACATTTAGATCAAACAGAAAATGTGCTCAAAAAGGCAGGTGTCCGAAGTACGAAGAATAAAAGAGCATGTATGAAAAGATTGATGGATGTGAATGAAGCTAGAGAGGTTTGCCAGGATCGTACAAAGTGGCGATCGATAGTCTCTGCCTACCCCAATGGGAACTAACGGCGTGAGAATATGTATGTATGTATATTTTAAAGGTGTTAAGGGAGAGTATATATAATCCTACTATACTAGGCACATAAAAAATGGCGGTACCTAGTGGTACTTTGAGACGGAGACGGAAAAGAATTTTTAAAATTCCTCAGGCACGGACGTATTTGTTGCTAGAGAGTCCAAATACGAGGGGCATGCCAAAAGAAACTAAATACATTGTAAAATTTATTCTTTATTACAAGTATCGATCTTTTCAAAGTATTCACCCTGATCACGTATACACTTTCCCATACGTCTGAACCAATTGGAAAATACCTGTAACCACTCTTATTTTTATACCTCAGAAACCAGGATTTAACGTGTGCGGCGCCGCATTGTAGTGGTGCCAGAGAAGGTGCCGGATTCCTGACTTCGGTCGCTTGTCACACCAAGCTGATATTACTGTTGGAGCACAAACTGTCACATTCCATTCGGAGTTCACCGTCCTTTCATTCTCTAGCACAACAGTAGCAATATGACCCGTTTTGCAGAAAAAAGAGGCGACCATTTGTTTCTGTGTGCTTCGTGCACGGCGACATTTCGTTGGAGTTGGCTCGTCTTCAAAGCACTATACAGTCGACTGTCGCTTTGATTCGGGAACATAGTTATATACCCATGTTTCGTCACCAGTCAGTATATCATATACGTTTTTTTTTCTCTCCTCCGTTGAATTTATCTATCATGAATAGGCACCAATCCAGCCGACGGTCTTTCTGCTCATCGGTAAGTTTGTGCGGCACCCACCTCGAACAACGTTTACGGAGAGAAAGGTGGTCTTGAATTATGGTTTGCATTGCTGCTGATCCAATTCCTAGTTCTCGCTCTAGCTCTACATATCTAATTCGTCGGTTTTCGCGAATAAGTTTTTCGACTGCACGAACGTTTTCTTGCGTGACCGCGGTAGGCAGCCGTCCTGTCTTCGAAACATCCCCGTCCTCTCTTAAATTCAGCAAACCAATTGAATACTGTTGCTCGGGAACAAGCAGACTCACCAAAAGTAGAAGCCAAAAGTTCAAAACATTCTTGAGGCTTTAAACCTTTTTCAAAGTCAAAATAAATCATAGCGTGAAAATCACGTCGACTGAGCTCCATAGTTGCAAGTGAATTCCCGCCAAATTCTCGGAAAAATGATAACATTCAAATAAAAAATAAATAAAAGAAGTGTGTTTGTTCGCGCCAGTCATGTACTCGCGGCTTTAGCATATTCTATATTGAGTGATTGATAGATGGATGGATGAATGGTCCGCTCTTAACTTGACTTTTTTGATTTTGATGGCGGATTTTGTATTGTAAAATTGTAATTAATTTTGTATAAATTTTGAGTATTGTGATACTAATAGAAGCAGCATATTTTGATTGTTTATATTGTGAATCGGTGGAATTGTGGACCATATAAAAGTGATATCGTCTGTGAAAGTGAACCTTGATACCATTGGTTGCGGTCACCGGTGCACGCGTTTAAATCAGGAATACGTAGAATACGAAAGAAAGTAAGGAAAGAATAAAAGGACACGATATTACTTGGACAGGAATTCGTATTTTTGGCAAAGACTAGATGCATTCAGATCTAAACAAAATACAGAAGAATAACACCACTTCGAATAACAAAGGACTGAACAACTCACCTTCCAGCGGCAGGTGAGTCCAATTTGTTATATTAGGTTTTAATATAACTGGTAGCAGAGCAGAAATACAGAACAGTGTTCTATATTCAAATATGTCAACAAAAAACCAGCCTATAAGATGGTGTATAGCTTGCCAGTGTCAATTAAATGAGAAAAGAGCATCTAACTTCTATTGGCATGCCCTCGTACACGTGCTAAAATAGCACTACGCAATATATCAAAAAAGGCTGATATATTTGCTTGTTCCTGGTGTGAATTCCAACATAATTATTATTATTATTTCTACAAAGTCAAGACTATTACATGACATTTAGTTAAATGTCACGCAAATTCATTGACGTAATCTTAAAAGAGGCATTCGACAAATTCTCCGACTACAATTCACTTTTAATCAACATGTAATCTCTTAGCTCGACAACAGTAACATATGCTTCTGAGCTTAAACGGCACGATAAAAAGGAACTGAAATTGATGCAAGAAACAGAAACAAGTAGGAAAACTACATTTGAAATGTTAAAAAGGATCCAAGAAGTCCGAGATGCGGTGACTATTGTATTAAGCCAGAGCGCAAGAGCGCCATCAAATCTAACCTCAGAGGAATACAGCATTTTCAAAAAAATTGAGACGAATTTAGAACCATTTGAAACATGCATTGTTGTCTCTGGAGACTAGTATGCAACAATATCTCTTTTTATAGCTCTAATAAAAGGAATTTGTTTAAAATTGGATGAACTTGAAAAAGAAAATCTATCTGAAACAGCTAGAAAAGTTTAGTTATAAAATCTGACACACAACACACACACACAACGCACAAAGACTGAAACCAGATGAGACACAAACAGCTTGTATTGTTTAAAACATTGCTGAATCCCCACTTCAAAAAACCTTGGAATGAAGACTAACAGCGACATTGAGAAGACTATTTCTTAAAAAGTAAAGTAAAAGTAAAGAAAATTTTATTTAGTCCCTCATATGATACAACATGTAATTTGATAATCGTACAAATTACATACAATGAGAGCCAAAAAGACGCCGACTCAGCATATGTACACTAGAGTTTTGGCTCTAATGCACGCTGATTTTTAGCCGGGACCCTTGGAAAATATAAAAAAAAAGATAAATACTAAACTAAAACTCTTGTGTTCAACAAGAATACTCAACATATTTGACAGCTAATAAACATAATGTTGATGTTTCTTCATGAATCTTTATGTAAGCAGCGTCACGTATACTGGTCAAGTATTTCCATCTTTCAAGTTTGCTCAATTTTTACAACAATTTCCTCCTTCAACTAACTCAACAATTGACGCTATTATTGATATTAGGCAATATGTCGAAAAACCTGTTATTTCTCAAAACGAAGATCCAATAAAGTATTGGTCTGAAAACCAAATCAAATTGAAAAATATAGCTCTAGAATATTTAGGCATATCAGCAACTTCAACTCCTGCTAAGCGAATATTTTTGAAAGCCGGACAAATAATAACAGATAGACGGAACCGACTAATTTGCTGATCACATTGATGCACTTATATTCATACAGCTAAACCATAAGATTTTATAAAAGACAATAACACTGTAATTAAAAATATATTTCATAAAAATCTAAGAGATTGCTCAGATGCAAAGACTCCCACTAACAAAACTTGTGATCATATTTAATAATCTTAATAATGCGTTATAATTCTAATAATCTCCCATGTACCTACGGACAGCCAGAGGGAAGCAGGTCGCAACAAGTGTGTTACTAATTTTCAACAACAGAGTTGCCCGTAGAGCTAATAAATATCACATTCACATCCTACTTTAATATGGCATCTCAGACAGAATAAAATCACTTTATACTCCAAACTACAGAAATGATATTGAAGAAACGCTCGTGCTCCATTAAAATTATTTAACATGCCAAAATTACTGAAATGCCACCAAAAAATATTTGTTGAGAAGACAGCGGTTCAAACAAACATTTGTTTTTCCATATCTGACGAAGCTACAGGAAAGAAAACCATAGAGATAAATTTGAATATTTAGACAATTTCATACAATCAGCGTTTGCGCAGCTGTCGCGGTTTTCTATAGTTACCGAAGAACATCACCTAGACGACATCAACAAAAAATCGACATATCCATAGAAACTACTGAAATAGTTAAATAAATAAAAGTCAGCGAGCACAGTCCGAGTAGTTATATATTTTTAGTTATTTTTAAGGGTTATCCCTTGCGATGTCGGGCTGGCAGCAACTGGTAGCTCAAAAAACCGCATGTGCGGACATAGGACGTTTTGGCAGCAGCTGGCACGCGCGCGGGGTGTACTTTTTACTTTATTTTTAATAGTTTGGCTACTCTGAGATACAACTCAGCCTATTTAATATACTCTGTGTTAAACAAGGAAATGAATGAGTTACTTTTGTTCTTTGCTTTACTTACTTTTTTTTTTATTGCCAAGCATTCAAAGTTTGGTTATCGTTTTGTTCGCGGCATCAAATTTGTCTGTTACGAATATCTCATATAATTTTGTTTTTCGAGGTGAAAGTGTGTGAAAAACAGGGAAAACGATGTCCAAGTAAGTGTTTTATCATATTACATTAAATAATGACTTCTTACTATAGCTTTTTGCATTTATATTTGGTTATTCTTCTGAAAATAATGATTTTAAGTGAGTTTGTTTGATGAAAAAATGATCATATTTCGGGTTAAATAGAAAGAATCTATTTTAAAACTATGTATTAAAGAAAGTGTTTAGTAATTAATCTTTGGATATCACTTATCTAATTAGTTTAATCGCTCAAATTTAAAATTTCTTCAAAAATCTCATGCGATGTTCGTGTTTAATTATTGTAACCGCCATTTTATTTGAAATTCAAACTATTTCAAATGACGAAACTCTAACATAGATAAGACTTTAACCGACTTGAAAAAATTAAGAGGTGTTATTTTCAAGAGTTCGTTTTAATTAATTATTTAGCTTAATAATAATAATATCCAAATTGGCAGTCCATACAAGGTGGCGGATAGGATATCTTTTCGTGCATTTTACAATATGAGTATTAAATGAAAGGGTTTGTTAAGAATTAAACAGAATTTAAAATATTGTCATTGGGATTGCATCAGTGCAGTGGCTTTATTGCTCTTTTTTCTTCACCAGCATCTTCTTCTTCAGAGTATGTCAGAGTCATATTTTATCGAACATTTTTTATACCTTTTTTTTTAATTGCTGTGGACGGCTTTTTTTGCATAGTGTGGGCTCTGGTACAAGAGGTAGCCGATGCGGTGGCAGTGGTGTGGGAAAGAAAAGGCCGTCGACTGGGAAAGAGTAATTATTTTTTTTCGCGCAGTTATTTTGTAAGTTATTTAATGTTTTATTTGAATATTTTAGGCTTGTTTTCCGAATGGTTGAGCACATTTCGCCCAGTCCGTCCCTGGAAACCCCTCTAACTCCCGCAAGAAAAAGACAGCGCGCTTGGCAGGGGTAAAACACAATTATTATACTTTTTTCGATCATATAAAATTATGCTCATAAACTATAGTAATTAAGATTTTCAGGCATCAAGAGGCGACTCCTGGGCCGTCACGGCTAACACCACCCACCGCAGATGTGCCAGATGTACCATCACCAGCTGTGCAATCACCCATAGGGTAATTATTGTTGCGCAAGTAAATTCAATTCTGTTATTCTCTTATCATGTGATAAATTAATTATTATTTTGTTTTAGGTTACATTTTGACCCCAATGGGTTTGAGTTACCCCCAGGCGAAGATGACTTAGTGGTTGAGTTAGCCGAAAACGTGCCATCACCGGCAATGTAAGTTGAGAAAATAGTCTTTAATATCAATTGTTTCTAAATGTTTTAAATAATTTAAAAAAAAACTAGGTTCACGGTGTGTGGTACTGACAGTGGCGCCAGTACGCCGCGGTCTTCTTCGTTTGGGCAGACAAGTGACTCATCAGCACAAAGGTATCTTTTCATAGAGTTTTATTAATAAAAACATGATAAGTAGTAATACATAGAATGAATTGGTTAAATCACATAGATACATATACTCACGCTGTTAGTTGCCATTGGGGTGAGTAGACACTATCGATTGCCACTTTGTACGATCTTGGCAAACCTCTCGAGTTTCGTCTACACTCATTCATTTTTCATACATGCTCTTTTATATAGAGTTAAATCATTTTTTTGTTTTAGTTCTCGGAAACAAGGGCGTTCCGCTCATAGCGCCAATCCACCACCAGCTCGTCGTTACCTATATGGTGATGCCATCACCGAACTCTTGCATTATGGTAAGTGGTAAGTGTATGGTAGTGTCTTTTCGACCTATTTTTTTAGTCTTTACGTGAATTAAGTATTGTTATCATTATTTTATTACTAGGTAGCGACGAGGAGTCCGAGTTCGGTGACGAAGAGTTTTGTGTGGTGGAAAGGCACTTGTTGGAGGATACGCCCTTGGACGAAGGTGAGACTGACCAGTTCAGCGGTTATGACGCTCCCGTCGAGGCAGAGGAGCCTATTAATGCCAGTGAAGGGATTTATTTCCTCCCATGTAAGTTAAATCGCTATGAGTGGAAAGACTTCCCTACACCTGCAATAGATCCTGTTTCTCGGCGGGAGCAGTTTAATTGTAGAACTGGTCCGACTACAACGGAATCGGACCCATAAAAGATTTTTAGGATGATATGGGACACGGAAATTATAAAGAAGATAGTTTCCGAAACTAATGAATTCGCCCAGCAGGTAGCCCAGGAGAAAATGGATAAAAATACTTTGGGTCCTAAAAGTCGCATTAGCGAGTGGACGGACAACAATAATGACGAAATCCTAGTATACTTTGCCATCGTTTTGGCGATGGGCATCATTGAAAAGGCTAAAATGTCGGATTATTGGTGTTCGGACGGAAAACCTGGTACAAGAAATTGTTCAGACATCTCGTAAATACATCCGTCGTAAATGCCTAAATTATCTATAAACAATCCCCACAACCCAACCTAGAACATAGAAATTTTCGAGAAAAACTTATTAAAAGCATTATAAAGCATCACCATCGTGTACCTCCTTCACCTCAACGCTCTGCTCCTGCTCCAACCCCTTTACCTCCAATTCCAAATCCTCTCATAAGTGCGATTGACGTGCGGATACACGCTCCGTTTATGCATCCGTTCGCTAAAGTTGCAGAAGGTACGCACACCGCCCGCTGTAGAAAGACATACACGGTTTGTCATAAACGTTGTAATACGTATTGCCGCGGCTGCGACAAACCGTGCTGCCTTGGCGAATGCTTTGTAAAACTTCATGAGTAGGCTTGCTTATATAACTTCTTTTCTCTTTATCATCTTTAAATTTAATAATAGTTTTTGAATCTGATTCCTGCACGATAAAACGCAGTCTTCTTCTCACCGTTGCTAAAGTTAAGCTGCAAGTTTTTAGTGGCCTTCAGGTACCTTAGAACTCGCTTAGCAGCTTTCCAATGTAACGCATGTAAAGAAGCCATATATCTTCGAATGCTCATTAAAGAAGTCTTCAATATCATACATCCCATCACCATTTATTCCGATAACCAAAGTTCACTAAAATTAACTCGAAATAACATAATAAAATTATTTTGGAAATAACTCCCTAAGTTAAAAACAGCTAAACCCATAATCAAAAGAATACCTCGAGGTGCACGTGTGTTGCATCATCACTCACCAAAACTATAAAAATGGTGGTTGAGAACAATGATTTTAAAAGCTGGAAAAATCTGTTGTTATTCAGTTTCAGAACTTTGTATGCACCTAGCAATTCTAAATTGTCACTTACACAGTCAATTAGACAACACTGCTTTGCACTTTTAGCCACAGCTTTTATAAATATACGACGAATATTTCCAGAAAACAGTTTCGATATAAACCGTAAAATAAAAAGTAAAATTTCAGATGGCAACATTAGAGGTGCCGCAAAATTAATATTTTCTGGTGGCACCTTAGCTCCCAGTAAAGCTACTACAGCTTTACTAGACACGCCAGTAAAGCTACTATCGCTTCAATCGAACTCAGTTTCTCTAGAACGTTTAATCTGCCAGGAATTTAATGAGATTAATCGACAAATTCTGAATACTGATATTTTTGATGACTCTTAAAAACATTCCAGGGTAAAATACTGCAACTATTTGCAAATCGGATTAATATAAACTTATTTTACATTACTAGGTATCAGGTTTGGTGAATTTATAATTGTGGAAGTGTTGTGTAAGCCTTTAGTTAACATATAATATTAGAATTAGAAATTTAGTTAGACAAAACCATATGATCGACCGGCCGTTGGTGTTCCTTAAATAAATAAACATGTGTATAAATTCCTGGCGTGTTCGTATTTGACTTACTGTACGGATATCCACACTAATATTATAAATGGGAAAGTGAGTTTGTTTGTTTGTTTGTTCCGCTTTCACGCCGTAAATACTGAACCGATTGCTTTGAAATTTTTCAGACGTGTAGTTAGAAGTCTAAAGTCTAAATTAAATAATAGGGTACTTTTTATCCCGGAAAAAATATGTTCCCATGGGAAATCAAAAATATTGTTTGCTTACTAAATGCATTGGAGATGGCGCTGTGCATCGTTTAAAACAACGTAAAATATTGTAAACTAATATAAAAATCAAAATTTAGAAGCTTAATGGTACGGTAATGGATCCCCGAAAATAAGGAACTCCCGAGGGATGATGTACTATTTTTTCATCGTATACAATTTTTTTTACATCTACTTATATTGCAAACGAATATTAACATGTAAATTTAGAAGCTAAATGAAACGACGACGATTCCTTGAAACTAAGGAATCCGCAAGAGTTCTCATAGGGACATCAAAAAACCTTAACTCATGTATGGCTCAAAATATTGCAGCGATTATTTTTATCATCGATGGAATTCACATCAGACACTTTGTTAATGTTCATTTTGGAAAGATGAAGGGGTTTCATCAATTTAAATGACAAATTTGTTTATCAATAGTAAGACTAATATGAAATAAAGCGTAATAAAAATTTGACACCGCCCCGGTAACGTCTCCGTGGCGTAGCGGTATAACTAACTACTATGAATATTTAATTAGAACTATTATGAATCAATCGTCCCGGGTTCGTATCTCAGGTAATTCAAGCTTTTTGTAAAAAATGTTTTGTTAGCTTAAAATAACACTATATATAATAATAACAAGCACTATCCCTTCAATTTAGCGATTATTTTGGAAGGAGATCCACCATTAATCATCCCTATATTGCCGAGCAATCGCTGCAAGCTCTCCCACTATCACCAACGGTCAGTGTAGGGGGCAGCACCGGGCCGTCGCCGCAGCGCCAAACTACTATCCGTATCTGTACTTACTAAAGATATTCTCATTTCTGAACATAAAAACTTGGTATATTTGTTTCATGATTCTTATGAACAATTAAAAAGGAATTTTTGGAACTCAACCCCTAACGGGTTGATATAGCAAATGAAAGTTAATATAGAGTTTTTTTACATTTTATAATAAAACTTGGTGCGATTGAATTTATGAAATCCATCTATCAATCATTCATGAATATATGCTAACAACCATAAATTCCATAAAAGGGTAACCATAGCTTCGGAGATTCTTCATCCAATTTTGGAAATATATTGATAAAAGATAGGTTAATAAAGGTTGTAAGTGATGGGTCACAAACTGCATCGCCCAACAATCACTTAAAAAGCCTCAATGTCCTTTATGTCATTTACAATGCCCGCGGGATTATAAATATAAAAAACAGAAGTTGAGATAGTGTTTCGGTATTTTGGTATTATGTAAACTGGATGCAAAAAATGAAGTCCACGCGGACGAAGTCGCGGGGCAAAAAGCTAGTTTATTTTATAAATGAATCGGTCGAGGCTTAAGAATATTTTAACAATGAGATCATTAAAATTATTGTTGGCTGTGTTACACACTGAAACCGTTTATCGAGAAACCTCAGCTATCTATACCCTGAATGGTTTATACCTGAGATAAAAAAGGGACATAGCGAGGCTAAAGCAAAGTTTCATATATTGTACAAAAAGACTGGATTTCAACGCTATTACGAAAATTATTCGTAAATTAGGAAGAAAGCGAAATTGTTTAAAATTGAGTGAACTTGAAAAAGAAAATCTATCAGAAACAGCTAGAAAAGTTTTGTTATACGTAAATTCTGGTGTTGCACAAATACTTTAACCATATGAGACACAAAAAGCTTGTATTGTTGGAACATTCCTGAATCCCCACTTCAGGAAACTCGGATTTAAGACTAATACACATAGAGAAAACTATTTCTTGTGTTCAACGAGCATACTCAACATATTCGACTGCTAATAAACATAATTTTGATAATTCTTCATCAATGTTGGCAGCACTTTGTCCATCCACATCAAAAAAGAGCAAGCTACCATCCACATTAAAAAACCATGTAATAACACGCGATTAAAATATCCGAAAGTCAATAGTTGTTTTAATTATAATGTGCAATCGTGAAAGTCTTAGAAAATACTAAAGAGCAAGCTTTCAAGTTTCCTTTCTAGTATTTTCAATATAGTACAACAACCTCCTCCTTTAACTAACTCAACAATTGACGCAATTATCGACATTAGGCAATACGTCGAAAACCCTTTTTAACCTGACATGTTTATTTTATGCAGTAGGATAGGAAAATCATGAGGATAGAATAGCAACAAGATTATGTGAATAAACGTACAAATATATTTTATATCCGATTGTTTGTTTGCTACCGGTTGATTTCCTTTGTCACAAACTGGAAATGAACAACAAACTGACTACTTTGGTCCTATTAAATGAAAATCAAAATATTCTCCTTGGAAAGTTCAGTGATCAATTGACTCCCGAAAGAAAAACAAACCAACCAATTAATAGCATTAGGTATCTTTAATAAAGATTGGAAATACCTTCGCGATACCACATGGCAAAACTGTTGGAAAATAACCATAGCAAGTTTTTTTTTGTTGTGTTAAGAGATGTTTGGTAGAAATTGCTGTTTAGTAATAAAGCTGCCCATTTTACATAGATTAATAAAGTAAGGTTCTTAGTGTATTTTATTGTTTTACACCGCTGAACGATTACCAACGTTAAGCAATGTTCAGAGTGGTCAGATCCAGGGTGGGTGACTGCTAGTGGCAAAAAGTTCTGAGCGCGTCCGGCTTAAAGACTATTGGGCACATAAGTAGAAATAATTTCATACCAATTTGTTAAAATTAAGAACATCCCTTTTTGGCTCGAAATGATACACATACGTACATCGATCGCATAGGAGGAATACAATTTCCTCACTTAAATAATATTTCTAGATGAAAATGGTAATGGTGCGAAAAACACATACGTATTACGTACATTTTGCTGAGGCAATCAATTTAGTTATAGTTCAATTTATTTAATAATTCAGTTCGCATTGGATCATCGAGACAACCGCGCGCACATAATATTATATTCCATTTTTCATTTTACATACCAGTACTTAAACCCTTGCGATGTCGGGCTGGCAGCAACTGGTAGCTCAAAAAACCGCAAGTGCCGAGCTATGACGTTTTGGCGGGGTGTACTTTTTACTTTATTTTTAATAGTTTGGCTACTTGGAGATACAACTCAGCCTATTTAATTATACTCTGTGTTAAACAAGGAAATGAATGAGTTACTTTTATTCTATGCTTTACTTACTTTTTTTTTTATTGCCAAGCATTCAAAGTAGCGATGCGCGATTATGAATGAAACTTTAAGTCGACTAATCTTCAACTTACTAAATTTTGTATTCGACTTCAATATTAGTTGTCGCTAATCCTGATAATCGAATGAAACCACTAATTAGTAACCGCTAACTTGTATTCGGTATGGTACTTACTTCTACTGGGGGAAATAGCGTTAATTTACGCGCGAAACTAAAACGGCACGGCGCCATATTTATTTTAGTTCCCGCTGAAAGAGTTCAAACAAATAAAACTCAAGTGTGTTGTTCATGTTATTGTCTTGTTTAACGTGCGCGTTACTTTTTTACTTATTTGCTTCTAATTCATTGCTAATAGAAAACTAGTGTTTACAATAGTTTTGGTTTTCAAAAGTTATTTTGCTGATTCATTATATATTTTTTCAATACAACTACTTCTTTGCAATGCAGTGATGGACTTTTGAAGTGTTTTACGGAATATGTGAAAAAGACGGTTATTAAACTTTTTACTTGGATTGGATTACACAGTTTATATTGGACAGCTTAGCTTGATTTTGTTTTTTATCGGTTTACGGGATATGTGAAGAAGACTGTTATTGAATATTTTGCTTAGATTGGACTGTATTTTTTAACTAACCGTTTGTGCGTGTGTTTTGCCTACTAATACTATTGCTTTATTACTACTATATATTTTTTATTTACAATGCCGCGACCAACAGTGAAAAAATCCATAGTATGGACCTTTTTTGACATATCAACAGATAAAAAAGAAGTTACTTGCAAAATTTGCAAAAAAGCGTACGTTAATCATGGAAACACATCTAACTTCAAGGAGCACCTTAAACGTATGCATCCTATACAATATCAGTTGGAAGTAGACCAACGTGCAGGTCAACCCAATACAGCCAGTGCTTCCACACCAGTAAGTCATGGCAATGAGGCTCGATCAGAGATTCGAAGTCAGGGGACTTCGCATAGCCAACTCCAACAACCAAATTCCCGAAGTACTCACGAAACCTGTAACACAGACGTACCACCTCCAGCAAAGAGGAAAAGAAAATTGCGACTATTTGCCTCAGAACAAACAGCTGATTTAAGTCACGAGGCTACTGAACGTATCGATGAAGCCGTCGTTGGACTCATAGTCAAGGATTACCAACCACTGTCCATTGTTGAAGATGAAGGTTTCTGCAATTTAGTACGGTTGCTCAATCCAAAATATACCCTACCATCGCGGAAAACATTGTCCGAGAAATTATTGCCGGCATATTATAGAAAGAAACAACAAGAGACCATTTCAGCTCTCCAAGATGTTGCTCATGTATCTCTTACTTCAGATTATTGGAAAGCAACCAACAGCAAATATTTTCTTAGTGTCACAGCACATTACATATTTGAAGATAAACTGTGCTCCTCAAATTTGGCCACGAGAGAAGTCCACGGATCCCACACTTCTGCACACACAGCTGAAGTAATAACGGACATTTGCGATACGTGGGGCGTAAAGGAAAAAGTGGTTACAGTTGTTACCGATAATGCTGCCAACATGAAAAAGGCCGTTGTTGAAGACTTGAGAAAACACCACCACCCTTGTGTAGCCCACACCCTAAACTTGACGGTCAACGACGCGATCAACCAAAATCAAGAGCTCTTGGGTCTGCTAACAAAATGCCGAGCATTAGTAGCTCATTTCAAACAGAGTTCCGTTGCTGCGTATAAGCTCAGAGAGAAGCAGATCGACCTAAATCTACCTGAGCTTAAACTCAAGCAAGACATAGTGACGAGGTGGAACTCCACATACCTAATGGTAGCACGACTCGTAGACACTAAGCAGCCCTTGACACTGGCTGTAGCCGATTTGGAACGAGCGCCGGAAAACCTGTCAGGTACAGACTGGGCAACTCTGACGGACTGCTTGCCTATCTTAAAGCCCTGTTTAGAATTAACTCAACTTCTTTCCGGACAGAAGTATGTCACCATGTCCGCTGTCGTCCCATTAATTAGAGGACTGCAGTATACTCTTCGAAATATATTTCCAACAACTGATATAGGTGTAAGATTAAGAAGCTCTCTATCAGAGATGTTTACACGGAGATTGGGCCACTTAGAAACCAACAAAATAGTAGCCAAGGCCACTATTTTAGACCCCAGGTTTAAAAAGGCAGGATTTGGTGTTGATGATAACGCGCAAAACGCGCAACAATGGCTAATAGAAGAATTGGCTACCTTGGTTAGCCAAAGCCCAACAAGTTTAGAAACGCCAAATGTATTAGAAAGGCCTGCCAGTCAAGAAAATTCCTTGTGGGAAAACTCCTGCTTCACAGCGAATAGAATCGCCATCGACAGCGTCTTTCATCATGGTGAAACAGTTTTTAGAGTCAGGTTTGATTGAGAGGCACCAAGATCCATTAAAATATTGGTCTGAGCATGCTAGAATATTTCCAGCCTTATATAAAATGGCCAAAAAGTACCTTTCGATACCAGCGACCTCTGTACCATCGGAAAGTTTATTTTCAAAAGCTGGTTACGTTTTAAATGAGCGCCGCAGTCGATTGTCTTCGAAAAAGTTAGACGAAATTATGTTCCTTAATAGTCATATAAAGTTTAAGAAATAGTTATTTAAGTGATAGTCTAAGTTTTAACAAATTTACAAATATAATTTAGTTTTTTTTAAAAATGTACACAATATGGTGTGTGTTTATATTATTATTTTCGTTATGTTTCGTTATATTTTCCCTTTGTTTTTTTATGTGTCATTTTTCTATGCACAATAATAATTTGGTAGAGCTCATTGACTGTTAATGTCGAAAAACTATACTTACCTCGTAATAATACTTAATTTCTTTTTTAAATAATATCAAACAAAAATTGAATCATCAATAAACAAACTATAATCTTTGATGATTTTGATTGATTGATTTTATAAAAAAGTCACTTATGTTATGCCTTTTAAATGTATTTTTTTCAATATTAATTGGAAAAGAAAATATCAACAATGATATTTTTTATCATCAGCAAAAAATACTTTTCATGGAATCATTAAATATTAACAAAAATTAAGCTGTGTAGTGTCGGCTTAGAATAACACTACCCCATTTATTCCCGTGGGTGTAGGTAAGAGGTGACAATGGGTACTGTGACTTTTTAAGGTATTTTTGGGCGATGCGGTTTAGAGACCCGTCACCAACAACCTTTATTTTACTATCTTTTCTCCACTTAATTTCCAAAAGTGGCGGAGGAATTGCTAATTCCATAGCTCTGGCTACCCCTCGTAGGTATTTATAGACGTGAGCATATTTCCGTATTAACAAAATAACTGATAATAATAATTAAAAAATAACATTGTTGATATTAAGTTATGCAAATTGCTTGAAACTGAAATATTTTTGAAGAATTTTATGTATTTCATTGTCATAGGGACGACTGTTTTTTGTTGATTATTTTTAGTTCTGATGTTTTATTGAGTAATAAGACTGCGAACGGTACTGATTATTGATAATTTGTTGAAAAATTTTATATCCTTTTCATAAATATAGTTCATATTAATTTTCGAATCTTTTATTTAAAGACTAAACTATCCACCGACGCTTTTATGCACGTTGACGAATGAGGTGGGCATTTGGTTTCATAGCTGCACGCAACTTTTTATGGTTTTACTTTCAACTCTTTGACATAAGGTTGATGTTGGGTTGGCTTGCCGCTAGAAAGTCGAAGTAAGCGACACTGAATCCCGAATACTTCCGATTTGCGGCGGGAGTGCCCGAGGCGACCAAATTAGTATTAGTATGCTGCACCGGCTTGAATGATTTCCGAGTCGGCCCGATTCGCGGCGGAAGTACCCGAGTCGACCACATTAGTATTATATGCTGCACCTGCTTGAATGATTTCCGAGTCGGCCCGAGTTGCGGCGGAGCGACACGAATCAACAACGAACGATTGATTAGTCACTACTCTGGATGTCCAATTCGACTAAGTCGAATGATGACCATAATCGAATGATTCCATTAGTATCATTCATAATCGCCCATCGCTAATTCAAAGTTTGGTTATCGTTTTGTTCGCGGCATCATATTTGTCTGTTACAAATATCTCTTATAATTCTAGTTTTTCGTGGTGAAAGTGTGTGTAAAACAGTGAAAACGATGTCTAAGTAAGTGTTTTATCATATTACATTAAATAATGACTTCTTACTATAGTTTTTTTTGCATTTATATTCGGTTATTCTTCTGAATTAATGATTTTAAGTGAGTTTGTTTGATGAAAAAATGATCACATTTCGGGTTAAATAGAAAGAATCTACTTTAAAACTATGTATTAAAGAAGGTATTTAGTAATTAATCTTTGCATATCACTTATCCAATTAGTGTAATCGCTCAAATTTAAAATTTCTTCAAAAATCTCATGCGATGTTCGTGTTTAATTATTGTAACCGCCATTTTATTTGAAATTCAAATTATTTCAAATGACGAAACTCTAAGATAGATAAGACTTTAACCGACTTGAAAAAATTAAAAGGTGTTATTTTCTAGAGTTCGTTTTAATTAATTATTTAGCTTAATAATAATAATATCCAAATTGGCAGTCCATACAAGATGGCGGATAGGATATCTTTTCGTGCATTTTTACAATATGAGTATTAAATGAAAGGGTTTGTTAAGAATTAAACAGAATTTAAAATATTGTCATTGGGATTGCATCAGTGGCTTTATTGCTTTTTGTTTTGCTTAGCAATGCTAGTGGTTCAGTGGCGGGCAGAGGGCGAGGTGCCCGAAGAGGCCGTGGTTCAGCAGGGAAGGTTGCTGACGTTTCTTCACCAGCATCTTCTTCTTCAGGGTATGTCAGAGTCATATTTTATCGATCATTTTTTATACTTTTTTTTAAATTGCTTTGAACGGCTTTTTTTGCATAGTGTGGGCTCTGGTACAAGAGGTAGCCGATGCGGTGGCAGTGGTGTGGGAAAGAAAAGGCCGTCGACTGGGAAAGAGTAAGTTTTTTTTTTTGCGCAGTTATTTTGTAAGTTATTTGTTAGGTTTAATTTATTTACAAAATTTTTAGATAAGTTACTACTGTATGAATGTTTTTTTTATATTCATTTAAAAAAAGAGAAAAGTTATAGGAGCGCCATTGAAGAATAAACGGAAATAGGATAGAGTTGAGGGGTTGACTTTTTTCTAAAAATAGACGCGTCGGGATGACTAGTGTAGGTCGTTTTGTGAATAATTGAAAAAAGAGAAAACTTGTAAAAAACGTAACTGTGTTGGGAAAATAAACCGACTATCTTTTGAACCTGACTTTTATTAAAGAGCTCGTTATACAATATATTATAACAATTCAGAGGTGGAATATCTACGCAATACGGAGCTGAACGCGGTGAGTACCATATTATAATGTCTTAATATTTAAAAATGTAGTCTAAAAGCATGATTCATGAGTTTGTATTTTGGTTTTGTGTTAGTGTTGCCGATCGATAGCCCACTATCGATAGCCTTTCGATAGACTATCGATACTTTATACAAAAACAATAGTATCGATAGTTATCGATAGTGTCGATACTATCGATACAATCGATCTCTCTTTTAGTGCAATACTATCGGTAAACCACAATACTATCGATAGTATCGATAGTATTGTGTTTCAATATTACATGACTATCGATAGTATCGATTCTATCGATACTATCGATAGTTTTGTTCAATCGATTGTTACTTTTTTATCAATAGTATTGATTGCATTTATACTAGCAGGTCGGTAGGTTGAACAGGAGTTAGTACCGACAGCTAATTTTAGTTATTATACTAGTACTTCTCTACCTGTCGTACACAATCGGATATCTTGTTTATTACATGTGTGTAGTGGGTAGATAAAAAAAGTGTTCAATCTCATTTGGTCGTTTTATCTGGGTAATATTAGTTGTACGTGTATTCTGGTGATCGGCGTTGTATCAGATTGTGTTTTTTATAAATAAAAATATAAAATGGATTCAATTATTTCTGAGAGTGAACCAAATAAAAGGAAATCGTTGATGTGGAATTTTTTTGATAGAAAAACCGACGGTGATACTAATAAAGTTATATGTAACATTTGCAAGGCTGAATTTAAGTACTGTTATAATACCAGCAACATGAAAGATCATTTAAGGCGCAAACATTCAGATGTTTTAATAAGTTCCCCGCCATCTTCTCACTGCAGTGAAAATCGTGTAGAAAATGTTAAAAATCAGCAAGAAACATATTCTGTAAATTCAAGTAGGAAAAAAATGCTTGATATGAAATTTGCAAGAATGGTAGCGATTGATATGGAGCCTCTGCGTTTTTCCGAGCATGAAGGATTGAAGAAGTTTGTCAAAGCACTTGATAGTAGATATGAAATGCCTGGAAGGACTACCCTGAGTACCAAACTCTTACCGAAATTATATGCAGAAATGAAAATTAAGTTATTTGATATACTTAAAAATGTAAATCATTTGGCTATCACCACTGACGCATGGACATCAACAAGTAATGAGGGGATTCTGGCAGTGACTGCACATTTCATATTCAAAATGCAGCTGCAATCTGTTCTATTAGCGGCAGTAGTGTTACAAGGTCATCACAACGCGGAAAACATAGCTACTGTGAGTAATTGTTTTGATATATTTATTAAATAGGTACATCCAACGAATTAGTAATTATATAGAAACATAACTCCGTCAAAAAATGGTTCATCAAAAAGTAGTACAAATGGGCGGGGCGATAAAAGTAGTACTCAAAAGATCCTGCTCGCACTCGCACAGTTGGACATTGCCGTTTCACTCGAACGTTTAACGTTCTAAATAAAGATGTACCTGAAATGAGTATATGTGATAACTGAAATCCGGCTTTGCAATTCTGTCAAGTAATTTGTTTAGTCTTGTCAGAATTGTCAATTTCATTGCTTGACTTTGGAACCATTTTTCGGTGGACTTTGTATGGGAGTTATATTTCTATATAATTACTAATTCGTTGGGTACATCCAATGATATTATATATAAGCTGAAGTAGATGCGTCTTAGAGCGCTCACCCATGGCAATCGAAAAACAAGGTAATTCCCTTGTTTGTCTTTAGTTGCTTACGCATCTGTCATTCATTACGCATGCCAAAATATGTAACTATCCCTTATTCACTTAAATGTTTACTATTGTGCTTGCTCTGTCTTTCGTGCATACTAACCGACCACGGCAAGTTGACCAGAGATCTATTATATATAATAGTGTATTACTGTAGTAATGCCAAAAAGGAAATGCGTTTTGTACTGTTAGAACTTGTCTATTAGTATATGTCATTGGGTACATCTATTTATTTTATTACACTATAAATGAATCGATGACAAAAATGCTTGGTTATGAGTTGCTCAGCTTAGTAGTACTATAAATATATAGATGGTTATTTATGGATTTGTTAGTATGGATTGTCTCATGTGTGCAGGGTGAACATTATTGTTTTTTTATTTATTCTTTATATGTTCTTATCCAGGGCTCCATGACCCAGTCTGTAGTATAGTCTTAGGCCATTTGTATACTCATATTTTATAAAAAAAGTCTACTGTTGAGTTTTTAATATTTCTTCTCAGCAGATACCATTTAGAAAGTACTGGTAGATTAATTTTTGACGTGTAAGAGCGTCCATTGTGACCTACTTACTGAATAAATAATTTCATTTAAAAGAAATTATAAGAAAATTTTATGATGAAATAGCATTTTTAGAAACTGACAAGACAGACGTTTTAGATTTTGTTTCAATGGGTCGTTTTCCAAAGCCGTTCCTCCAGTAGTATTCTAAACTGTCGACAGATGGCCAGGTGAATCGATAATAAGTGAAAAAAATAATTTCAGGTCATTGCGTCGGTTTTGGATGGTTGGCAATGCCGAAATAAAGTTGTGATTATGGTAACCGACAACGCTTCAACAATGACAAAAGCGGCAGAGATATTGAAAATAAGACACTTACCATGTTTCGCCCACTCTTTAAATTTGGTAATAAAACATACTTTTCTGGACCCACAATTCATTCTTTTAAAAGACTTGGTAGATAAATGTAAGGCAATAATTTCATTTTTTAAGCATAGTACATTAGCTACAGACCAATTAAAATCCATACAAAATGATTTGAAAAAGACTCATTTAAAACCTATTCAAAGTGTGGACACAAGGTGGAATAGTACATACGAAATGATGAAGCGGATTGGTGAAATCAGAGATGAATTAACACTTACTATATCTAAAAATTTGAATGCGCCAAAAAATCTTACAGATGATGAATACAAATTTTTAGAGGAAGTGGTAAAAATATTACAGCCATTTCAAGAGTGTACAGAAGCTGTGTCGGGGGACACATACGCAACTATTTCTATGATAATACCTTTGATAAAAGGTTTATTGTTACGTTTCGCTCAACTGGACAAAGAAGTGTTATTGGAATCCAGCAGAATAGTCCTTGAAACAATAAAAAACCTTATTGTGGCGAGAATAAAACCTTATGAATGCCGGAATCCTTGCATAATAGCCACACTTCTCAACCCTCATTTTAAAAAACAGGGTTTTAAAACGGATACAGAAATTGAAAGAGCATTTAACGTGGTACAAAAAGAATATTCTTCTTACTTGATAACAGACAACAGAAACATATCCAAATCAGACCTTGCGGAAGCTGGGACGTCAAAAGGAGTAACAGTACGGACTAAAAAACCGAAGTTGAATTTACTTTCTTACCTTCAAGACTCACATTCCACGTCCTCTAGCTCCACTGCAGACGCAATCATTGATATCAAACAGTACCTTTCTAAACCAATCATAGATACAACAGAATATCCAATAGAATTTTGGTGTCATAGTCGAAACAATTTAAAATACATTGCTTTAAAATATCTGACTATCCCTGCAACCTCCGCGCCGGCTGAGAGATTGTTTTCGCAGGCCGGGCAAGTTATAGTTGATCGTCGAAATCGTTTAAGCGGAGAGCGCATAAATGAACTGCTTTTTATCATACAAAATCACACACTGTTGGATCAGGCATAGAAATTTTTAAACGTCATACATTTTTTCTTATTTTTTTTTTGTGACGAACATTTTATAAATCTTTAAATCCTAAGTCAAATCATTTTAACATTATCATGTTAACATGGATGATTCATCCAGGCATGTCATTAACAAAATAAAAAAAAAATGCTGCTTAAAGTCAAAATTTATGTGAAATTAAAATTCAAAACGCACCACAATTACCTCAAAATGGTGGCGCTTTTCCCTCCATCGTGCGTGATGCCTCATAGTTTTTACTAAGTCTACACAATTTTTTAATTCTTCAGCTATCCAGTGGTATAAATACATTTTGTGTGGAGATGATAGATGTGTACTGCAACACCAAAATCAGTTTTTGGGTTGACAACCAGTATGGAACCAATTTCAAAGACGTATTCAAGTCAAGAAAAAAGGATAATAAATCAAAACTAATCGACAAAAAAAAAGTTTTTATCGTTTATTTGCTCAGTATTGATCAGTAATATTGTTGCGGATAAAAAGGTGGCTAATCAGTAGCGTATTAATTAACATAAAATCAAATCAAAGGGAGACAAATTATTAGTTTTATTGTTTTTTCACTTGATCACGATGTTTATGTTTCAATGAATCTATATAATTAAGTATGTTGATGTAAGCTTTAGAACGCATACACGGTGGCAAAAATTGTAGCTCGCCAATTAGAAGATTTCCAAAATAATAATTTCTTTTGTCAAGATCTGTTTCGCAAATACAATCAACACAAATGCTATTTGTTTTATTTTCTTCCTCTTTGTCACTTGTTATTATTTCATCTTCTTGTTGCTCTATAATGTTATTACACTCTTTATCAGAATCCATAGTGTTATTACACTCTTTTTCTTCAATTGGGGATATATAATTGCCTTTTCTGGCCCGTGTGCTGCAATCATTTAACTCTGATTCTGATATCGATGAATCTTTTGTAGTTGTTTTGTAACGTATCTTTGAGGGCCATAGTATAGATTGAGAGTAATCGTAGTCTTCTTTATCTGATTCAATATATTTTATTTTTTCTAAAAAAAAAATTAAATTTATCTATACTAATGTTATAAAGAGATAGATTTGACTGTTTTTTGCATTTAATAGGCTCCAAAACTACTGAACAGGTTGATGCGAAAAAAACAGAGCGATTGTAGGGAGGAGGGGAAGGTAATAGGAGGAGAAGAGGGGAGGCGTAAGGTGAAGAGACGGGAGAGGGATGAGAGGAAGGGAGGGCGGTAAAGGGAGAGCTTCGAGGAGGATGGGAGAAGGAAAGGTGATGGGAGAAAGGAGATTGGGGGCAGTAAAAGTTAGATTTTTTTTTATATTGTTAAAAGCGCGGGCGAAACCGCGGTCAAACACTAACGCTAGACACTAAACTTTGGACGGCCACGACCACGATCAGTGGCCGCAACCACCAGATTAACTAAAGAAACCATATGAAGTAATATTAACGTCACGCACTTGGCCGCAACGGCCAAACTGTACTACTGGTCGTGATTGTGGCTGTCTAGTGCGCTAGGTAACTAAGTCAATGTAACCGAATCGAAGGCCGAAGCGAGGGCGAATCTCTAAAACATATTTTTTTAAAACTAAAAATGTATTATGAAAACAATCAAGGTAAATATATTAAAACATACGAGACTGCGATTCTACAGCATCTTCTGTGAAGAATGGTTGGCTGTCTGATGAATCTGAAAGTATAAATAATTACAAAATATGTATCTGTGTGTTATTTGCCTATTTTAACAAATTAGTTTAAATAAATAATTCTTTCTACTTACCCATTTTGCATATTCGCAAAAAAAATCGATAGTTATGTTATATTGAAAAGCGATAGTATCGATAGTATCGATACCATCGATAGTTAAGTAATATCGAAAAGTGATAGTATCGATGTATTGTGGTTAACCGATAGTATTCCAATAAAAGACAGATCGATAGTATCGATATTATCGATAATATCGATACTATCGATAGGGCTATCGATATTATGGTGTTTTTAGATTAAAACTATCGATAGTAAAACTATCGATAGTTTGGCAACACTATTTTGTGTCATGGATGTACAATAATGATTAATAAATAATCTCAAAACATACTTATTAAGTAAACAGGCATTAAATATTCCGAAATCTTTTGCGTATGTAGTGGTATACGAATCGTGAGTTGGTCAAAATGGCTGATGAATTGGTGTGATTAAGGTTACGAATTGGCGTCGAAATAATATCTCGTTTTCATTATTTTTATTTTCATATTTTGGTTTATATAATTTGTAGTTTTAATATTGTAATTTTTATAAGTATTATCTTATAGTTTTAGGAATTTAAAGGTTAGTCTTTGTAAGTGGTCCGCCCAGGGAAACAACTGAAAATCAGCGTTTTGCATAAAGCAAATTTCAACGCTAATATGAATCCCATTTTCATTGTTGTGACACACAAAGTTGGTGTTGTAATGTGTATTTCTTTTGTTTTTGTAATGTATGTGATAATGTTGCTATAATTTGTGTGTCTTAGTTGTGGAAATAAAAAGTTTATCTATCTATCTACAATTTGGCCAAATCAAATAATACGACATTTTATGCAGTATGTGCAACACTTATGTATGTATATGTATATGTGTGTATATATGTATATATATATATATATATATATATGTACATGTATGTGCATACATTGTGTACGTCCTAGTGGGTTCGCGGGTTATAAAGGGGGGTGAAATTTTCATTATTTTTACCCTAGCGGTAGCAATTTCTGAAATACGAACAAAAACTTGTCTAATCATCTTGTATTTTTGCATTTTCGGTCGAGATATGGAGCCAACGGTTAATAAGACAAGGCAAGTGCAGACGCCAATACCAGGGACGTCGCAAGGCCTTAACACCGAGCCTGGGCCTGACCGCCGCAGTCGGAGCCGTAGCAGGGGATCACGTGGAAGTCGACATCGCAGTCAACGGTGTTGCCGTAACCGCAGCTATCGTAGCCGGAGCCGTCGTAGCCGATGCCGTCGTAGCCGGAGCCGGGGTCGCGGCTGTCTTTGTGGCCACAGCCGCTGTCAGAATCGTTACGACAGCCGCCAGCGCGGCCACAGCCGCGAACGAGGCCACAGCCGCGGGGGCGGCCACAGCCTCAGCCGCTGCCAACCTCGGTGCATCAGCGCTAGTGATCAAACTCGATAACCGGAGAGGACTTCGCCAATGGTCATCTCTGCAAGTCAACCATCTGAACAACAATTACTGCCAGTCCTGCCTCCACAATCGCAGCCGCCCAGTGTAGTGCATACCCTTCCGGACTTGTCAGGTCAGACTTTGAATGATGTTGTAAATACCATGAACAATGTTAAAAGCCACTCTCAGCCTTATACTGTTCAAGCACCAATGTATAGTTCAAACGTAAACCAAAAAAAACATTTTACCTGATTTTGATCCGTCTATTAAAAGTCAAAGGATTGATATATGGTTAAAGAAAGTGAATGAGTGCGCGGCAGTGTATGGTTGGGATGAAAAGACTGTTGTACATTTTGCAATGCAGAAGCTTCAGGGATTGGCTAAAACCTGGTATGAGAGTTTGCACACAATATTGTTTTCTTGGAGCGAATGGCAAGAAAAACTAACCAATGCTTTTCCATGTGAGCAAAACTATGGCCAATCCCTGGAGGATATGTTGAAACATCGGAGTAGATATAATGAGGCTATCGAGATATACTTCTATGAAAAATTGTCGTTATTAAACCAATGTGACATCACTGGTAAGCGAGCTGTTGATTGTATTATACATGGTTTGGATGACAAAATTATGAAATCTGGTGCGCTAGCTTTGCGTTGCTCAGGACCTGACGAACTTCTAAAATTCTTGATGAGTAATAAAGATTTAGGTTCTGCATACGCTAGGAATAGTAATAGGTATAAAAATCAATCCTCTTTTCCAAACTTCACTAATAATATTTTATCGGCGAAACCTAATAAAGTGTTTGCAGCTGCAAACGATCTTTTCTGTTTTAACTGTAATGAAAAAGGGCATCCATATATGAAATGTACGAAGCCTCTCATCAAATGTAATAACTGTAATCGTTTCGGGCACGATACTGATAATTGTAGGGCAAAACGTCAGGCAGGTAAAGTGCAAAGGACTATGCGTATATCGGCTTCAAATGCTAGTTCCAAATATATAAAAGATGTTCTTATTTGTGGGGTGACCTATAAAGCATTTGTAGATTTTGGTAGTGATGTATCGCTTATAACAGAATCTGCCTTAGCAGCGCTGAATCTTCAGGGTGATGGGGTGTCATGTCCATTAAAAGGTTTCGGTAACAGTTATGTCTTGTCAAAAGGTAGAGTTAAGGTGGATATTAGTGTCGATGGTGTTACTGGTAGCGTACACTTCTTAATTATTCCCAATAATCTATTGGATGTTCCTTTGCTTATAGGGCAGTCATTTACAGAACAAAATCACGTTTCCGTTTATAAAGACTCAAAAGAACTAATGTTTGTCTCAAACGAAAGTAATAACTTTCCTTTACATTTAGACGTTGAAGCGGATCAATCCGTAAAGTTAACTTGCAATTCCTTTACTGAATTCTACGGTCCATGTTCAATCAAAACAAGCACTAGTCATACTCTTCTTGGTGCAATATTTGTTCCTGGCAAGGTCATAGAGAAGATTGGTTTTCAAGTTGTTGTTAGGCCTTTATTTGGTAGTTCCAGATTATATCCTGGTATGGTTCTTTCGCGAGCAACCAAAGTTGAAATAGTAAATAGGATTTCTAAACCCAGTGAGAAAGTTGATTCTGAACGAACATTTGATGTAACAAAGATTGATATAAGTTCATCCGTAGATGAAAAACATAAAAATAGACTAATTAACATCCTAGAAAGATATAAACACTGCTTTGCGTCTTGTCTTAGAGACTTAGGGTGTACTTCTGTTACAGACATGAGTATTGAATTGAACTCCAAAAAGCCTGTAGTTTATCGTCCACCATATCGCTTATCACATAAAGAGAGGGAAAAAGTTAGGGATATGATAGAAGAAATGACCGAGGCAGGGATTGTTCGGGAATCAATATCAGAGTATGCTAGTCCTATTATACTGGTAAAGAAAAAGGATGGAAAACTTAGACTTTGTATAGATTACAGGAAATTGAATTCAATTACTTTTAAAGAACATTTCCCCATGCCAGTGATTGAAGATGAAATTGCGCGTCTTTCGGGGAGTGCATATTTTGTTACGTTAGATCTAGCTTCAGGTTACTACCAGGTGCCAATAGCTGAACCATCAAAGCACCTCACATCGTTTGTTACTCCAGATGGGCAGTACGAATTCAATCGCATGCCTTTTGGATTGGCAAACGCACCAGCTGTCTTTCGGCGCATGATGAATCGGGTTTTGGGATCTGCTCGTTTTTCACAGGCAACAGCTTATCTAGATGACGTCTTAATATATGGTAGAACTGCTGAAGAATGTTTGGATAGGTTCGAGAATATTTTGAAATTGTTGGGCGAGGCAAATCTAACATTAAATTTGTCAAAGTGTAAATTTCTATTAGATCAAATTGATTATCTCGGATATGAGATAAGCTCCCAAGGAGTAAGACCGGGTGATAAAAAAATTAAATGTGTGTTGGATTCTCCCCGCCCAACAAACGTTCACACGGTTCGACAATTCTTAGGGTTAGTTGGTTATTTTCGTAAGTTAGTTCAGGGATTCGCACTAATAGCCGATCCCCTTACAAAGTTGTTGAAAAAAGGCATTGAATGGATGTGGACTAATGAGCAAGAAGACTCGTTTAATCTTCTGAAAGAAAAATTAATTAAAAGGCCTGTTTTGTCCTTGTATGACCCTACGTTTGAAACTGAATTACACACTGATGCCAGTAAAGTAGGAATCGGTGGGATTCTCTTACAACGTGCGAATAGTAATGCTTCTTTCCAACCGGTTGTATTTTTTAGTCGACAAACATCTCCAGAGGAAAGGAATTTTCACGCTTATGAGTTGGAAACACTAGCTGTAGTTTGCTCTTTACAGAAATTTAGGGTCTATCTTTTGGGGCAAAATTTTAAAATATTAACTGACTGTAGTGCTTTGCGCTCCACTTTTTCCAAGAGGGATATTATCCCGCGCATTTCTAGATGGTGGCTTCTATTACAGGAATTTAACTGTACAGTGGAGTACCGACCTGGCACCAAAATGTCGCACGTCGATGCTCTTTCTAGAAATCCTTCAGAACCATACAAAGACCATGACTTGAGTTTCCCTCTCGACTTCCCTTGTGTTATGAATATAACCTCTAATAGTGACGATTGGTTACACACTTTGCAGTTAGGTGACTCGGAGTTGCGTAGGATTCGTGATATTATTGAATCTGACATCGCCGCTAAAGATTTACAATATATTAAGGACAACTACCTGATAAAAGATAATAAGCTTTACATATATATTGATGGTGATAAAAATAACTTAAGGTGGGTTGTCCCAAAGGGGGCTAGATGGCAATTGTGCAAAATCAATCATGACGAGATAGGCCATTTTGGGGTTGAAAAGATGCTTGAGCGCTTGAAAGGTTAGTTACTGGTTTCCCAAAATGGCGAAATTCGTAAAAAAATACTGTGCAGCCTGTTTAGAATGTGCATATGCTAAGGAAACTGCTACCTCTGGGGAGGGCGAATTGCACCCTATCGAAAAGATTGAAATCCCATTCCATACGCTGCATATAGATCATCTAGGTCCTTTTGTTAAATCTTCTAAAGGCAATTCCTACCTTTTGGTTGTAATAGAATCATTCACTAAATTCATTTTCGTCAAACCTGTTAGAAACACAAAAACTGTTAACGTTTTGAAAATACTAGACGATATATTCTATACTTTTAGGGTACCTAATCGTATAATTAGTGATAGGGGTAGTTGTTTCACGTCACACGCATTTAAAAAGTACTGCTTAAATAAAGGTATACGACATGTTCTAAATGCAGTGGCAAGTCCTCGTTCCAATGGATAAGTGGAACGATATAATCGCACTATATTCAACTCATTGACACCTTTGGGTTTAAACAGTAATGAAAGAAATTGGGATGACAATGTTGGCAGGGTTCAATGGGGATTAAATAATACTCGCCAAAAAACCACGGGTAGGACACCTTCCGAAGTCATGTTCGGAACAACATTTAATTTTGAAATAGATACGCGTTTCAATGAAGTAAGAGAAAATCCCGAAACTAGCCTCACTATTGAATCTATTAGACAGGAAGTTAAAGACAAAATTGATACAGAACAATTAAGACAAAAACGCGTTTATGATTGTTAGGTACGTAGCAATGAGACAACGGTTTACCGTGAACTGAAGTTTTATTAATGAACTACCGTACAATACAAAATATAAATCTCAGATACATAACACTTCTCCCATCTTAATTTAAAACACAATAACTTAATTTCAAGTCGTTTACAATGGGTGTTTAATGAACTAGCAATAATAGTAATAGTAGTAAACTAATATGAGTGTGTAGTTAGCTAAATAATGTAAACATAAAGTATAACATTCAATGCTTTAGAGATTTGAGTTTATCACGGCAGTTTTGAGCAGCTATCCTGAGTGGACAATCAGCATTAGCACTAGCAGAGGGCGAGCGCGGCGATGACGCAGCGCGGGGAGGGTTCACACCCGAGTCCTCCTCCGCGCTATCAAACGACTCCTCTCTGATATCGTCCTCATTCGTATCACTCTCTGCTTGATTGTCTGACGTCCCCTCTAAAACCTGACTTAATGAATGACGCGAATTGTTTTTTACTATTTGATCAATGTGTCTCTTATGAATTTGACCGTCTTTTGTTTTAACCGTTTTTGTTATAATTTCGCATCAAAATTTCATCATTCGTGTCGGCTGACCGCAGTGGTCTCTGGCAGCGTTGCTCCTCCGTGAGCTGCACGCTCCGCACCCGCTCCGCCGCGTCGGGCCGCAGTAAATCTAACCGACCTCGCAGCCTCCTACCAAACATTGCAACTGCGGGCTCGCGACCTGTTGTACTCGACTCGGTATTCCTATATGTAAATAAAAATCTACTCAATGCCTTGTTTACATCTACTCTTTCTAATTCCGCTTTTTTAAAAACTCTTTTAATCGTGCGAACAGCATTCTCTGCCGCCCCATTACTCGATGGGTGATAAGGTGGCACTAAAGTGTGTTTGATTCCGTTTCTTTCTAGATACTGAGCAAACGCAATTGATGAGAATGGGGGCCCGTTGTCACTGACTATACGTTTTGGCAAACCGAAACAAGAAAATAATCGCCTAAGATAACAACACACTTGATTGGCCGACGTACTTATTATTTTTTCTACTTCAATTCATTTAGAATGGGCGTCAATGACTATTAAATAATAATTATTATTAAATGGCCCCAAAAAATCAAGATGAAGTCGCGACCACGGCTCCGCTGGCCATGACCACGAATGCAGCGGTGCCGCCGGGGGTGCGGGGCGCAGCTCCCGGCAGGGAATGCATTCACGCGCCAACTGTTCAATATCTTTGTCTATGTTTTCCCACCATACATAATTACGAGCAATTTGTTTCATCTTCACGATACCCGGGTGGCCTTCGTGAATTTCCTTTAATACAACGTTGCGCAACGCATTTGGAACCACTACACGATATCCCCAAATCAAGCATCCCTGATCGATGTGTAAATTTTCCCTTTTTGAATAATAATATTTTTCTAAGTCAGTATACTCCCTGTTTTTTGACCAACCGTACATGACAAAACCATAAATTTTGCTTAGTAATGCATCTTTTACCGTTTCTGTTTTAATATCCTTAAAACTGACCGGAAAATTATCTTGCGCGTAGTTAAGATAGCCTTTTTCTTTCTCACCTCGTAATTGCTTTTTAGTCAACTCCCGAGGGAGACGTGAGAGAGCGTCAGCAAAGCAATTTTTTGATGATGACACAAATTCAATGTCGAAGTCATAAGCTGACAATTTAACAGCGTAACGTTGAAGTCGACTCGCAGCCGTCATAGGTAGCCCTTTGTTTTTACCGAATATGTAACTCAAAGGACGATGATCACTGCGTAAAGTGAAATGTCTACCATAAAGATATTGGTGGTGTTTGGAAACCCCGAATACAATAGCAAGTGCTTCCTTATCTATTTGAGAGTAGTTGACCTCCGCTGCGTTAAGTGTGCGCGACGCACAACATAATAGTCTTTCTGTACCGTCTGCATGTCGCTGCGTCAGCACCGCTCCCAGCCCGTACGCGCTACTATCTACTGACAATATTAAATTTAAGCTAGGGTTGTAATGCGCCAATACAGGAGAGCTACTCAGAACGTTTTTAATCTTATTAAAAGCCGTGTTACAAATTTCGTTCCATTTAATATCATTTAATACATTCCCATTTAACATCTTTTTTAAGTAAATCATATAAAGGTTTTAAAATATCACTCATATTTACACAAAATTTAGAATAGAAATTTACTAAACCCATAAAACTTTTCAGTTGAGTGACGTTGGTCGGTGTCGGCGCTGCTACAATGGCCTCAATTTTTTTTTGTATCGGTATGCAACCCAAATTTATCGATTTTGTAACCTAAATACGTGACACTTTTCTGGAAAAACTGACATTTATCAAAATTAATCCTTAACCCGTTATCCATGAGTCTTTGTAGCACCGCTCTTAAATTTCTTAAATGGGTGGCTCGGTACCCCTGTAACGCAGATATCGTCCGCAAAGACAGCTGTTGATGATAAGCCACTTAACGTCTCCTCCATAATTTTTTGAAAATTTTCTGGAATGCATTTGATACCGAATGGAACGCGCTTATATACAAAAGTACCTACGTGAGTTGTAATGGCTGTTATCGCCTGTGAATCCTTATGTAATAATCCCTGTTGGAAAGCGTGGGAAAGATCCAATTTCGTATATTCCTCCCCACCCCCTAAGGTAGCAAAAAGTTCCTCGATACGCGGCAGCGGGTAATGGTAATCTTTTAAAAGAGGGTTAATTGTGACTTTGTAGTCACCGCATATCCTAATATTGCCGTTGGATTTAATTACCGGTACTATGGGTGTACCATAATCTGAACGTTCAACTTTATAAATAACATCATCCCGCTGCAGTCGTTCGAGTTCCTTTTCCACCGGTTGCCGCAATGCTAATGGCATAGGTCTTGCCTTTACAAAAATTGGCGTTTCATCTTTTAAATAAAGTCTAAACTGAGTCTTGAAAGTACCTAACCCCTTTGCAAATACATCAGGAAATTCTTTTCGTAAAGATAAAGCCATGGATTTATCTTCCGTTATATTGTGACATTCTATAAAAGCAAACTTAAGTTGTTTCATCCATGACCTCCCCAACAAGGATGGCCCTCAATTTTCAATAATAAACAACTTTAGTTTGGTTTGTTCTTTCCCACAAGTTACATTAACCACTATAAAACCTAAAGTCTCGATAATGTCACCTGTATAAGATTTCAAACACAATTGTTTTTGTAAAATAGGTATGTCAGTGAAATACCGATCATAATAGTCCCTAGAAATAACAGAAAGTTTACTCCCCGTATCTATCTCAAACTTACATAATTTATTTTCAACCTTTAGCGTAATAAAATATGGTCCATCCCCCTCACTGTCCACCATCAAATTATAGAAATTGCTACCTTCATCATCGGTGTCCGCTTCATCAAAAAAATTATTTCTTTTATCATATCTGTCCACACTAATATTTTTACTTTTAATCTTTTCACACACACTTTTTATATGACCTCTTTGACCACAATTGTCGCAATTATAATATTTAAACAGACACTTGTTTTCCGAGTGACCTTGCTTACCGCACCGCGCGCACGCGCCGTGAAGTCGTGCCGCTCCTCTAAAACCGGCGGCGGCGGGGCGGAGCGGGCTGGCGCGCTAGCTCCGAGGCGGTGCAAGCCGTGCTCGCCCCCCGCCCCCTCTGCCGCGGCTGCCGTGCCCGACATGCTAGCGTGGCGTTCCGCCGCCTCCAGCGCCTGTGCCAGCTCCACCGCACGTTTGTAGTTCACGTTTTTCTCCGTGAAGATCCTTGATCTCATGTCCTCATTGTACAAACCCGATACAAACTGGTCTCTTAAATTTTCATCCAGTTTGTCACCAAAATTACAGGTTTTTGCAAGATGTTTTAACGATTGTAGATACTCGCGAACACTTTCGCCTGAACGTTGGACCCGTTGCCTAAAAATATGCCTCGCCGCAATTTCCGAACGCTGAGGTTCCAAATGATTTTTTACCAATGTCACAAGAGTTTCAAATGTTTTCGATTCGGGACTATTTGGTGAACACAGATCGCACATTAACTCGTAACACTCCGCGCCTACCAATGTCACTAATGTCGCGACATGCAACGTGTCCTTGATATCGTTTAATGCAATAAACTGCTTAACTCGTCTAATATACGTAGCCCAATTGTTGAGCTCAAAATTATACGGTTCAATATGTCCGATAGGCATTTTTAATTATAAAACACACGCGTGAATAACAACATGAATTTAAAATCCTCGTCGCTAGTGTTAGGTACGTAGCAATGAGACAACGGTTTACCGTAAACTGACGTTTTATTAATGAACTACCGTACAATACAAAATATAAATCTCAGATACATAACAATGATAAAGGAAGGCGTCCTGCTCGAGTTTATAATGTAGGAGGGTGAATTTCAACAAATGCTGTTTTTTTTTATCATATCGGTGAATATTTTAAAATCATGTTTTTATACATGTTTTCCAACTGTTATGTATTCTTCTATGGGTATTTATATCGTTACACTTACTTACATATTAGTATTTACTTAAACTAAGGAGATATTGAGGTTTAAGTTTTGATGGCCACCGATATGATACAATATCCAGCGACCGTTTTTCATGTACACCGATATGTGAAGACTTGGCACCGACATGATAAGTCGAATCACCGATATGATAATTCTATCCACCGAAATGATAAATCTATCAATTTTAAAAACATTAATGAATAACCTGTTTTACAAGGTGTTTTAATAACAAGCAATTAATTAATATCTTGCTATTGTATTCATAAAAATTGCGTACGTTTATTTACATCTACCGTCATACCGTTTAGATTCTGTGTGCAGCCGTACCAACCAATCTAGCTATATTACATATGTTATAGGCAATCTGTATTTAAGGCAATGCATGAAGTAATATTGACTGTACACCTTGCCTAGGCATTCTAAAGAATGCCTAATAGACATCAGGCAATCTGTTAAAAATTTTAGTGAAAAATATACCTTGCATTTTCGGTCGTAAATTTTTCAGTGTCTGATAATAACCAAACACGCGAGGCTTCATTTCACTGCGCTGCACTTCACTCAGTTCCACTCCACCAGCTCCGCAAACTCCCCATCATCGTTCCGTGTTCTCCGCTGGCTCCGTAGAGCTTCGTTTTACTTTGTTCAGCTTCGCTTGCTCTATTACGCACTTGCATTTATTTTTACCCCTCTTTCCTACTTCCCAATGTAGCATAGGTATTAGATTTTATAGTTTGCCAGTGATTCAACAGGCATTCTATAGAATGCTTAGGAATTCTTTACATTGCCTAGGAAAAGTATGAAATAGAGTTAAGATGATATAACATTTCATAAATTTCCAACAGGATCATGGCCCCTACACATATAGATTGCCTATGTATGGACATTAGTAGTAGCTTTCTAAGGTTATACATGCGAGAGTTTGTAAGGATGGATGGATCTTTGTTACTCTTTCACGCTAAAAGGGCTGTATGGATTTCAATCAATTTTGGTGGAGATTATGGTAGCTATGTTTTATCCTGAAATTCCCACGGGAACAGGAACTACGCGTGTGAAACCGCAGGGCGTCTGCTAGTATTTATTTTTTTTATATTACATGTTGCGGATAATATAAGTAAATAACTACAACGAGGTTGTTTCAAAATCACTTTATTAATTGCTATCCGTCCACAACTCTTGCATCTTAAATAAGTCGTTCGTCGTTACTGTTTAAATTTCAAATTAACATTCATAATCTACATATAACTTCTATTATATAAATTCTTTGAGTTTAAGAAAATCAGTATTTTACAATAGATAAACATTAATTATTTATCACATGAGTAACGTACTTACTTTAATTATTACTTTTAATCACAAAAATATATAACTTTGATAACAACTTACTAAACTTACTATTTTTTTTTGTAATTGTAGATTACTTTGATATCAAAACCACCAGAAATCTTTTTTAATCATAGCATAGGTACAAAACGGCAGCTATCTACCAACCTACTTTTAAAATATATTTAAAATATAGCAATAGGAACTATTTTTCTGTAGTTCAACGCTGAGGTATTTGGTAATAATAAAATTTTAAAAACAAAACAATCAAGTACCAATCAACCTAAGCAAGCACTTCTAATCTAATTATAATGTAAATTAGCCTTCATGTTAAAATCATAAAAAAATTGGATTAGTGACTAATAATGATCTGCGTTGCAAATGATTCAGAATCAGGAATCTTAGAAATTATAATCACAGCAATCTTATTATTATCAACAAGTTATGTCTTGTGTATTTTAAAATGAATCGTGCCTAAAACGTTCACGAAAAATGAAATGATATTAAGTATACATTTTGCCTAGGCATTTACACATGATGAACATCAGGCAATGTATAAAAATTAGTAGAAAAATCTATTTCTCTACATCTCAAAGATGCACTTTGGTCGTTTATTTTTCTAGTGCGCTGCGCTGCGCTCCTTTCAGTTCCTCGAAGCTACATTACTTCTGCCGCGGATCGTTTTTACCATTCTTTTCTTCTTCCCACTGTCGCATGTATTAACTATTTTATTATACTTTGCCTGTGATTCAACAGGCATTCTATAGAATGCCAAGTAATTCTAGAAATTGCCTAGGTAAAGTATGAAATTCAGTTAAAAAGTTATATCATCTTAAATTGCCTACAGGACCCCGGCATTCTATACATTACCTAAGCAGTGTATATAGTAGCTGCATTATGCCGATTGCCAATGACAAATACACTCACTATTGTGCAACACTTTTTGTTAGGCCAGTAGAATGTAACGAAATATTGTTCAACAAAATTCAATATCAATATCATATTTACCCGTGAAAACAAACAACCCAACAAAAGACCATTGTATCACTAAAAATACCTTGTTACCTTTATTCTAAAGATTACACAAAAAACACAAACTTTCTAATGACGTAAAATAAAGTGAGCTACAACGGGCTTATGTTGCAAAAAAATGCTCTTCCTCTGGGCCAGTTTACATTAAATTATCATTTCTCGTTCCGCGCTCTGTTCATTTATGTAAAGAAAAACGAATCGTTAATCTATGGTAACTACACACGGATGTTAATAATAGGATACACCGATGTGATAAATCAATCCACCGAAATGATAAAGCCATCCACCGACATGAGAAGTCCATTCACCGATATGATAAAACTATGCGTTGTTTACAATTCAATGCACCGATATGAGAAATAAGCCACCGATCCAAGTTTCCTTATCATATCGGTGGAATTTATCACATCGGTGGGGAAAAAAGCCACCGATCCCACCGATATGAGAACACCGACATGAGAAAATGTACAATTTTTCGCGGTTTACAGAAAAAATATTATATTTAGGCACTATTCAAAAACAGTTATGAAAACTAGTATGATAAATGCCTTTGTTAAAATTAGAAAACTGTTAAATTTCCAGTAATTAAGCAAGATAAAGCAACCACCGATAACTTGAAAAAAATGTCCAGGACCCAAAAATTTGAATACTTACGTTTTTGGCGGAAAAACGCAGCGATCTTGTACACGTCCGACCTGATTGCGCTTACGCACGTCACTAAATCTGAGCAAATTTTCGGGAGGGGAGGCCATAGGACTGGTTTATACAAGATTGGAGAGACTTAAATTTTACCCACCGATTTGCTACATGTTAGTTTTAGGAATAATTGTATGTGGGTGGAACAATAATTGTACTACTTTTGAATTAGTCAGTCAGAATAAATAGCTGTAACTGTTAACACGCGTTTCCTTTATATCCGAAATAATAGTGGCGCAGTCTGAACTTGTCGTTCCCGAGTATTAAATTATATTACAAGATGTCTTTTACAGTAGGCTCATTAAGTATGTTTGACCATGAGTCTCAAGAATGGGAATCATACAAGGGACGGTTGGAGCAATGGTTCCTTGCGAACGATATTGACGGCGTGGTTGACAAGTCTTCGACGAAGAGACGAGCTATTTTGCTAAGTAGTCTAGCGGAACCTACTTATAGACTCATTCGGGATCTAGCCCTACCTAAAGAAGTGGGCAGCCTGTCTTATACGGAAGTGGTTGAGTTGCTGGACGGACACTTTCATACGAAACGATGCAGTTTTGCCGAACGACATCGGTTTCATTCAGCAGTGCAGAGTTCCGGTGAATCCTTCGCGGCGTGGGCAGCGCGGATCCGTAGTTTAGCTAAAGATTGTGCGTTCTCTGTCAGTACTTTGGAGGAAAATCTTCGAGATCGATTCGTGCTTGGACTAGCAATCGGCCCGGCTCGCGATAAATTATTTGCGGAGTCACTGGAACAGCTGACTTTTCAAAAAGCACTTCAATTAGCTGAGAGCGTGCAGTGCGCGCGCGAGGGAGCGCGCCAGCCCGCCGCCGCCACCCAGCACGGCGTCCCGCAGCTCGCAGTTCACAAAGTAGCGGCGCGCGATCTTGGTACTTCGAGTGCTACGAGCGAAGAATCAAAGTCGATACGTAATGGTGTTCAGTGTACAGTGTGCGGCTATAACGGTCATTTCGCAAATAAATGTCGTTATAAAAACGTTGTGTGTAATAAATGTGGTGTAAAGGGGCATATGAAACGTATTTGTAAAAACAAATGTATCAGTGAGGTTAATCAACATTTCCTACAGTGTTGTTCGGATGACGGCGACGATGGTAAGCGATTATTATTTAATATTAGATCCCATCAAGGAGAACCAATGCAGGAGTCGGTTAAAGTACATGACATTAATTTAAAGTTTGAAATAGACACGGGGTCAGCTGTTACAGTTATTTCAGACACAATTTATTTCAAATATTTTTCAAAGTACCCACTGCAAAATAGCACAAAAATTTTGCGAAGTTACAATGGCGGTAATATTCAGATTTTAGGAAAGATCATACTACCGTTTTGTTATAAGTTTAAAACGGAGAATATTGATGTTTACATTGTGAAAAATGGTGGGCCACCATTACTGGGAAGAGATTTTATATCAAAATTTAATTTACAAATATGTTCTATTAACAATTGTCATACAGTTGACTTAGTAAGTAATTTTATTGTAAAATTTCCGAACTTATTTTCGGAAAGGTTAGGATGTTGCTCAGCTTTGAAAGTAAATTTAAATTTAAAACCCGGTTCCGTTCCCATTTATTGCAAAGCCCGACCTGTTCCGTTCTCGCTAAGGCCCAAGTTGGATGAGGAAATCGACAGATTAGAGGGGTTAGGGATTATAAAACCTGTGTCGTTCTCTCAATACGCTAGTCCTGTGGTGCCCGTGTTAAGAAAAGATGGGAAAATACGTCTCTGTGCCGATTATTCAGTTTCTATTAATAAGCAATTGTTCGTTGACAAATATCCGTTACCTCGTATAGAAGAATTGTTTTCAAAATTACATGATGGGGTTAAATTTACAAAATTGGACCTGTCAGGCGCGTACAATCAGGTATTATTAGCAGAAGAGTCTCAACAATATACTTGTATAAATACTCACAAGGGATTATATAAGTATACGAGACTAGTGTTCGGTTTGTCTAGCGCACCGGCTATTTTCCAACGGACGCTAGCAAATATTCTCACAGCACCCGATACTGATGACACTTCCAGCAATATTCCCGTGGGATTGCTGCGGGATGGAGTCCTGCAGTTTTTAGACGATATCTTGATAACCGGAAAAACAGAAAAAGAACATCTGGATAGGTTAAATGAAGTTTTCAGAAGGTTAGAAAAGGCGGGGTTGGTACTCAAAAAGGAAAAATGTAGTTTCTTTCAAGAATCTGTTACGTACTTAGGTTATATAATAGATAAAAATGGGTTACATAAGTGTCCTGAAAAAGTAGCTGCTATCGTGAATGCTAAAAGACCTCAAAATGTATCGGAATTAAAATCATTTTTAGGATTAGTTAATTATTACAGAGTTTTTATAAAAAATGCATCATCCATTTTAGCTCCACTTCACGAATTACTCCAGAAAAACACAAAGTGGCACTGGAATAAAGATCACGAACATTCTTTTAACTTAATAAAATCCGATCTATCTTCAGAAAAAACTCTAGCTCACTTTAATCCAGATACAAAAATAATTTTAACGGTAGACGCGTCACCATGGGGTTTAGGGGCAGTTCTTTCGCAAATTGGTGAAAACGGAATCGAACAGCCGGTTTCTTACGCATCAAGGTCATTGAATGCGGCTGAAAAAAATTATAGCCAAATTCAGAAAGAAGCAACAGCTATAATTTTTGGGGTCAGGAAATTTCACCAATATTTATATGGGAGAGCAAATCCTTTTATTCTTAAAACGGATCACAAACCTTTGCTGTCGATTTTCCATCCTCAAAAAGGTATTCCTGAGGTGACTGCTAATAGACTTCAAAGATATGCTTTATTTTTGGGAGCTTATAATTACACCATTGAATATGTAAACAGCGCATCAAACAGTGCCGACTTTCTTAGTCGTTCTATGGTTCAAAATGTTGAGAACGATAAGAAGTCGAGTGGTGAATTGGGTTTGTCACCGAACAATTGTGATCAGGATTTAGATGACGCGTGTTACGTTAATTTTGTATATGAACCAAGGCATCCTTTGTTAACATTGGTTGAAATTTCTAAATACTCTCATTCGGATATGATTTTATCACAAGTGTACCAGTATATTATGTGCGGTTGGCCTAAGAATAATCGGGATAGAGACATTCAACCATATTTATTGTGTAAATCTGAGTTGGCCATTGAAAAAGGTTGTTTAATGCGAGGTTCAAGACTGGTCATTCCGAATTCCTTACGTCATTATATATTTGAGGAAATACATAATGGCCACATTGGTATTGTGAAAATGAAGGCGGACGCCCGCGCCAGGTCCTGGTGGCCGGGCATGTGCGCGGAGCTGGAGCGCGCGCTGGCCGACTGCGCGGTGTGCACGCAGCTGCGGCCCGCGCCCGCCCGCGCGCCGCTCACCTCGTGGCCGCCCCCGCCGGAACCGTGGTACCGAGTTCATGCGGACTTTCTAGGGCCATTTAACAATAAAATGTTTTTAATATTTGTAGACGCGTATTCTAAATGGGTTGAAGTATACGACGTAAGTACAGGTTACGGGTCAAAAGTGGTCATACAAAAGTTATGTGATCTTATGGCTAGATTTGGTCTAATCAATACTATTTGTACTGACAATGGCACATCTTTTGTTTCATCTCAGTTTGAGCAATTTTGTAAAAGTAATGGAATAACTCATTTAACATCTCCAGTATATAATCCCGCTAGTAATGGGCAGGCCGAGAGCTATGTAAAGATAGTCAAAAAAGCATTGAGTGGAATCTTTTTGTCCAATAATGATAATGTAAGTATAAAACTTAACGAATTTTTATTTAATTATCGGAACTCTGAACATTCATGTACAAAAAAATCACCAGCGGAGGTTCTTTTTGGTAGGAAGCTTAGGTGTCGGTTAGATTTATTAAAACCCATACCACCGTCGCCTACCGATCAAACACTGTTGAGTAATGTCGAGTCAAATCAGTTTTCACAGGCTAAATATTACAGAGGTAATCGAAATGTAGATTTTGTAATTAATGAAATAGTAAATATAAGAACTATGCACAATCAAAAACAAAAGTGGTCAAAGGGAGTGATAAAGAAAAAAATTGGTAGATCAACTTATTTGGTTTTATTAGAAGATAATGGTTTGACTGTTAAACGGCATAAAAACCAAATAATTAAATTAAAAGGGGAAAGAATGGTAGATGAAAAGTTAATCACTGGGCAGTATCAAACAGCGGTGGCATCATCGTCTAAAAAACGGAGTGCTCCAGAAACTGGTCAATTACCGACTTTCCGTGTTGGTACTGCAACCCTAGTCCATCCTTCCCAAGTCTCGGATGAGTGCCAGCAACCAAACTCGAATGTGACCTCGTCGGGTGAAGCTCCACTCGCCGCGGCCTCAGTGGAAGACAGGACAGACCCAGCATCACCGGATCCAGAACCAGAGAGTTGGCAAGACTGCCAAGACCAGGAACCGGCAATAGAAATCCAGGCGGAACCTTCTCCTCCATTGCTACCTACTGAATCTGCCTCCCCTACAACTACCATTAACACAAATAGAAACATGAGACCGCGTAAGCCTATAGACTATAGACCATTTTTTAAATAATATGTTTAGTGTGACAAATGTATATGTTACTACTTCAAAAATATAGGGGGAGGGATGTTAGTTTTAGGAATAATTGTATGTGGGTGGAACAATAATTGTACTACTTTTGAATTAGTCAGTCAGAATAAATAGCTGTAACTGTTAACACGCGTTTCCTTTATATCCGAAATAACACTACATTATTCCAAGACAAGTATGTTTGTGCCACTCAGTAAAAAATATCGCTAGTTATAAAGTAAAATCTATCATTTACTACTAAAATGATTTATACGCTATCGATTAGAATAATTTTTAAGCTACATTTAACATTATTGGTGGTCTTACAAGCACTTTTGTCTGTAAAAAAAAGTAGGGGGACAGCACCGATGTGAGAAAAAACTGGGTTTAGGTCTTAATTTCTACCTAAAGACATAGACTTAGCCAAATAATCTTTTTGCCCCAGTCAGGTAACTATCTACCCTATACGTTGATAAATAATTGAAAACGGTATTCTCTTTTTGAAATATGAATTTCAAGGAGGACAAAAAAAAACATCACTTGGGAAATTCACCCAGGAGAGTTAGTGAAAGTGTCCAGGACTAATTTTCAAAATGATGGGAAAAGCAAAAAACTGTTGACATCGTATATAGGACCAATGCGCGTTGATAAAGTATTAGGTAACGACCGTTATAGGCTTGCAGGGATACCGGGTATGAGTAGCGCAAGGCGTATACGTTAGACGACTGTTGCTGCGGACAGAATGCTTCCGTGGATCCATGTATCCGCTTTAAGGGTAAATGAAAGTGATGAAAGTGAGGAGGATAATAATATAAACGCAGTTGATGAGAAGGATGATTAGGATAAACATATGTATTATTATTTTTTTAAATTTAATTAGTTAATTTTATTTTTGTGTGATTTGGTTTAAAATATACTTACAATAAATATTAAGAACTAAGAATACTACTTCTGTATTGGATTTGATTAGATAGAGATCAATAAATATTACTTTGTGTATTTTATGTAAAGTGAAAAATCATTAAAAGGAAAAGGAAAAGAAAAGAGGAAGGGAACATATAAAAAAATAAAAAAAATATATAAAGTAAAACTCATGTGGGTTAGTCACTGCCAATGAGAATTTAATTGGTTCGTTGGCTTTGATAACTCATAAGCAATCATGTGAGAATGGTATGGGTTCACATGTTGTATATGCATATAGTTATTTAAATATTTTTTTCTTTTTTTTAATATCATGTCTTTGAGAATGGAAAAACACCGTGAGAATGGAATTGGCTCATGGTTTAATCGATGCGTTTGAGAATGGAATTGGTTTATAGGTTTCTTGTTGGAATTGGTTTATAGTCTATGGTACGTACACCTCGTAATAATGGCCACATGAGGTTTTCATGAACAAAAAGATTTAAATTAAGTCTATGGTATTTTGATGCTTTAAATTTTCTGGGTTCAAGAACGGCATCTTGTCGTACTGTTACTGACTCCTTAGAAAATGAGGTAAGTAAAAAAAATATGTAGACATTTTATTTTTATTTACGAATGTAACTGTCTATAATTAAGTATTTTACATTATCATACTGGGACTATGTTTATCATTCTATCTTGAAATTCGACTCTTCCATCAGTAATGAAATAATTCTTGAATTTGTTTCGTACAGCTACAGCTTCATCATTCCTTTGACTATTGTTTCTGGGTTGTAATGGAGTAAAGCCATCGGCAGTAGTCCTCCAATCTCCTTTATGAAATGTCGCACTTGCTATATTCTCACGGTCAACATTATTCGGACGTATATATACTGTTGCGTGTTTTCTCAAATAATTGTGCAAAGCACAACATGCCATAACTATAGCATCAACAGTATCTAGGTCTACATCAAGAGGTCTCCTTAGAACTCTAAAACGGGACGCTAGTATACCAACGGTAATCGTCGTTTTGATTAGTAATAAATAAATAAAAATTTATTCAGTTTTCAAAAGTGCATAATTTTCGTCTTAACCTAGTTAGTTATTTAAAGTACAAAATATAACATTTTCCTGTTCCTGAGCTAGGTAATTTACCTGTATTACGGCATAAAGAGTTATTACATACATACATAAAAAAATAAAAAATAAAAATAAAAAGCGTTTATTTACGAGAAACAAGAGTTAAATAAGGTGGTAGGTTTTTTTAAATAGTTCATCTTGTTCTACCTTGCGGCGTGTAAATACTTATTACATTGTTATAAAAATGGTTACATTTAATAAAATAGTAAAGCTTTAATTTTTCATCAAATATAACATTTTGCTAAAAAGTCTTTCACAGAGTATATACAATTGTCAATCAAATAATTAAATAATACAGTTTTAAATTTATTAAATGTCAATTTTTTCGTGTCGTCACTAATAGTATTATATAATGTAATGGACATTTCGTAACAATTTCGCTGGCAAATAGCCAGACATTTTGCAGCAGAATGCTCGTATTGCATATTGTGATTACCCCGTTGGGGTCTAATTTTTGGCGGTTTTAAGGTAAACAATTTTGGATTTTTGTAAACGAAAATTAAAGTCTCATAAATGTATAGCGAGGGAAACGGTAATATTTTTAACTTTTTAAATAGCGGTACGCAACTATCCAAAAAGTCAGCACCGCATAGTATACGAATACACTTTTTTTGAATTTTGAAAACTCTATCTGAGTCTACAGAGATACCCCAAAGTATGATTCCGTATCGTAAAACTGAGGACACATATCCGTGATAGCAGGTAAGGGCGGCACCCTCTGATATGACAAACCTTATACGGTAGATGACATACAAGTACTTCTCCAGTTTTGTGCAGATGATGTCTACGTGAGTTTTCCAATTAAAAAGAATCCAAAGTGAATCCTAAGAATTTTGTCGATTCGACTTCCATATACTCACGGCTATAAATCCCTAGATGGGGTAGCCAGAGCTAAGGAATCAGAAATTCCTCAGCCACTTTTGGAAAGTTAAGTGGGGAAAAGATGGTAAAATAAAGGTTGTTGGTGATGGGTCTCCAACAGCATCGCCCAAAAATCCCTTAAAAGCCCCAATACCGTTAGTCGCCTCTTATGCTCGCGACAGTCGATAGTTATAGATCCGTTGTTCATAATTAATGTTTTTAAAGGGAAACGGCTTCATAATTTTTTTATTTAATGCAAAAACACTATCGCCCAGGAATACATAGGGTGCAACTGTATCAGTGCCTGGCAGTGCAGATGGTGGTGGTAAATTCAAATCGTCAATAATCATCTTCTGATAAAATCGAGTACAATTTAAAATCGATGCATCTGCGACCGATCCATTAGTGCCTGTGTTTACGTACAGGAATTCGTAGTTTTCATTCACCACAGCAAATAGAACAATACTGAAAAATCCTTTGTAATTATAAAACAAGGAGCCACTTTCATGAGGTTTTTCTATTGCGACATGTTTGCCATCATATGATCCAACACAGTGAGGGAAATTCCACCTTTGTTCAAATTGCTCAGCTACTTCTCTCCACTCTGTTTCTGTCGTAGGCATCTGAAAGATAATATTATTTTGAAATATAATGTATACGTATTATATTTACAGAACTCATCATCAGAAGATGAAACCGCAAGTGTTACTAACTCTAGCAGCGGGTCACGGAAGAAAAAGAAAAAGGACACTCTATTACAAAGACAACAAAATATTCTTTTATCGGCAGAAAAAGTAATGGCTGAAAAAGACGAAGAATGGGAGGTATATGGACGATCAATTGGCTTTCATGCAAAAGATTTAAACAAACGTCAAATGATAATAGCACAATAAATTATATCAGATGAAAATTCATTAGATGGAAACACAGGATCGTTGCCTATAATAGAAGGTCCTGCAGAACTCATGAAAGAGTTTTTAATTGTTAAGCGCAGAGAATAAATATGATTACGTAAATAATAACAGTTTTTAATTGTTAAGCGTAGAGAATAAATATGATTACATAAATAATAAGAGTTTTTAATTGTTAAGCACAGAGAATAAATATGATTACGTCAATAATAAGAGTTTTTAATTGTTAAGCGCAGAGAATAAACATGATTACATAAATAATAAGAGTTTTTAATTGATAAGCACAGAGAATAAATATGATTACGTCAATAATAAGAGTTTTTAATTGTTAAGCGCAGAGAATAAATATGATTACATAAATAATAAGAGTTTTTAATTGTTAAGCACAGAGAATAAATATGATTACGTCAATAATAAGAGTTTTTAATTGTTAAGCGCAGAGAATAAATATGATTACATAAATAATTATGTTTTACTTACCTTGATATAATGACTCAAACATTTGTAAATTGCTCGACATGTTTCTGGGATAATTTGAGACAGAAGCGGTTACGATATTAAAGTGCTATATTTTAAGTCTTGGTAAGAGTTTCCCGTAGCTAAAAATCTTAAGGTAGCGACTAATCTCTGTTTAGCACTTATGCTTTGTCTTAGAACCGTGTCTCACTTTTGTATGTGAGGTGTCAACAAACTCAACAAGTGTTCAAATTGTACTGCACCTACTCTGAGATAATTCCTTAAATCTCCCGGTTCAAGCACACTAAGTATTTGCATATTTGAAAGCTTTTCACGTAATTGCAAAAACTCTATCACCCAGATCTTTCTCTTCTTTCTTTTTTAATATTTATTGTTGCGAGCACAGTTGTGACAGCTACAGCAACTTTTTGACGTTTCGATAGTGACGACGGCATGATCTAATGAATACGATAATACGTTCAACTCTTTCGAAATTCGCGTTTAAACTGAGTTAGGGCCCGATTCTCAGAGTAGTGTAATAAGCGCCGTACTAACTAGGGTTCACGCCCACCCTGCATGCAGGGCATCTCATATCGTGTGGTGTAATAGGGGCTTTATACCTGAGATAAAAAAAGGACATAGCGGCAAAAGCAAAGTTTCATATATTGTACGAAAAGACTGGATTTCAACGTGATTACGAAAATTATTCGTTAATTAGGAAGAAAGCGAAATTATTTAAAATTTGAATGAACTTGAAAAAGAAAATCTATCAGAAACAGCTAGAAAAGTTTTGTTATCCGTAAATTCTGGTGTTGCACAAATACTGTAACCATATGAGACACAAAAAGCTTGTATTGTTGGAACATTGCTGAATCCCCACTTCAGGAAACTCGGATTTAAGACTAATACACATTGAGAAAACTATTTCTTGTGTTCAACGAGCATACTCAACATATTCGACTGCTAATAAACATAATTTTGATAATTCTTCATCAATGTTGGCAGCACTTTGTCCATCCACATCAAAAAAGAGCAAGCTACCTTCCACATTAAAAAACCATGTAATAACACGCGATTAAAATATCCGAAAGTCAATAGTTGTTTTAATTATAATGTGCAATCGTGAAAGTCTTAGAAAATACTAAAGAGCAAGCTTTCAAGTTTCCTTTCTAGTATTTTCAATATAGTACAACAACCTCCTCCTTTAACTAACTCAACAATTGACGCAATTATCGACATTAGGCAATACGTCGAAAACCCTTTTTAACCTGACATGTTTATTTTATGCAGTAGGATAGGAATATCATGAGGATAGAATAGGAACAAGATTATGTGAATAAACGTACAAATATATTTTATATCCGATTGTTTGTTTGCTACCGGTTGATTTCCTTTGTCACAAAATGGAAATGAACAACAAACTGACTACTTTGTACCTATTAAATGAAAATCAAAATATTCTCTTTGGAAAGTTCAGTGATCAATTGACTCCCGAAAGAAAAACAAACCAACCAATTAATAGCATTAGGTATCTTTAATAAAGATTGAAAATACCTTCGCGATACCACATGGCAAAACTGGTGGAAAATAACCATAGCAAGTTTTTTTTTTGTTGTGTTAAGAGTTGTTTGGTAGAAATTGCTGTTTAGTAATAAAGCTGCCCATTTTACATAGATTAATAAAGTAAGGTTCTTAGTGTATTTTATTGTTTTACACCGCTGAACGATTACCGACGTTAAGCAATGTTCAGAGTGGTCAGATCCAGGGTGGGTGACTGCTAGTGGCAAAAAGTTCTGAGCGCGTCCGGCCTAAAGACTATTGGGCACATAAGTAGAAATAATTTCATACCAATTTGTTAAAATTAAGAACATCCCTTTTTGGCTCGAAATGATGGTATGAAAATCTACAAAATGTGGCAGTTTTGCTAAGAATTGATAACACGTACATCGATCGCATAGGAGGAATACAATTTCCTCACTTAAATAATATTTCTAGATGAATATGGTAATGGTGCGAAAAACATATACGTATTACGAAAATTTTGCTGAGGCAATCAATTTAGTTATAGTTCAATTTATTTAATAATTCAGTTCGCATTGGATCATCGAGACAACCGCGCGCACATAATATTATATTCCATTTTTCATTTTACATACCAGTACATAATATGGTACTTCAATAATCAAATAATAAATAAAAGTGACCTATGATATCAGTCTATCAATAAACTTTAACCTCACGAGTGCTATCCAAGTGTTATATCAATAAGTGATTTTAAAGTGTGCGTCAATAGATCAATCAAGGATTGACTTATCGAGATTATCAGGTAGTGGTGGTTAATATAATCAAAAGCTGAAAAAAGAAGCATGCGATATGCTCGCAACGAATAGCTTGCGCTTAATAAATACACAAATGCCGCTATAATTACAACGCGACGCGTCGAACGCGCTCTCGCGATCTTAGCTGGAGAAACTGGACAGCGTCACCCATCGGCCGTTGCCTTGCCACTACTGCGAAGTGCGAACTAATAACTATTAGGAATGAACTCTCAGTAATGAACTACTAAGAACGAATCTCAACGAGATTTCTTATTAGTTCTCTACTAGTTCAGTCATCCGTATTGGTTGATTAAGTTTGTATAAATGACTAGACCAATAGAAATTTAGTTGACGTACAGCAATACCACACGACATACCCAAAGAACCAATGACAAGACATCGATATCAATATCGCATCTGTCAACCAATCAAAGCTTTGCGCTCACGTATTACTGAACTCTTTGACTATGAACACTATAGACAGAGTCATAATACAACGGGAGAGTACCTCTTTTAGATAGCAATATTTTTCCCTGTAATGTTGCGATCACTAGAAAACAATTACCCCAAAATACTATAATCACCATTCTAAAAGCTACTTTTCAATTTAAAATTGATTACGACAATTTATTGTTTAATTAAAGGTTTACTGTTTACTATATTATTTCCTGCAATCATATAATTATACATACTTGCTCCTAGCATTATACAATCTTTTTTGTTTAATTTTACCATTTATACTGATGTTTAATACACCGTGAAATCTAAAGCAATGTACTAACTATCTGGGATGAATCTTCCCATGATTACGAATAAATTTTTGTACGGGACTAACTTTGTTACTGGACAAAAAAAAACAGCTGTTCCATAAGTGCAAGTTATGTAAATATCATACGGGTCATCATGGGTATAGTGGGGTCTATGTTTGTATTTTGAAAAATAAAAGACAGCACTATTTTGTACACGAGTTTTATTGCATTATTTACTATTGACCTTTAAACAAAATCAGTTTCGTGTGAAAATTTCGAATTCATTCGTCTATTTCAGTCACACTTTTTCTTAAAAGATGGTGTATTCGTACATCTAAGTATTTTATATTTGGTTGATTTCCAATTGCATTTTCCAGTGGCCGCAATCCATTTTTCTCGTAGATTCGGGTCTTTAGGAAAACTGTAATGAATACGAAGAAACTAAATAAATATAACAAATTTATTACTTACTAATTCCGTAGATAACAATTGGAAATCATTCAGCGTCGCTATAGCGCGACGAAATTCATAATATACTCACTCATTAACATCAGTTTACCAATTTGAAAATTTTACCCTAACGACAGGGTAGGATGAAAACGTGAATTATGGGAACACTGAGGTACTGCATATTTTTAGGTTATGCTATTAAAAAATTGCTCAAAATAACTAAAGAAAATGCTAGTAATCTAGTTCAACGTAATTAACATTTGAATCACTTTTTTTCTGAGTGCGCAATGTATTTATTATGTATTTATCTGTAGAAAAACATTAAAAAACTCACTCACTTGTGGAAAGTCAATCCTTCGATGTGTTTTTCGCTGTGGCTTCCGCAGCCAAGCACGATACACCCAACCATCCCTCACTAAACAATAACTTAATTAATGGAGTCTCTTTTATCACAATAACAATATACAAACGAATAAAATCTTTCTCAAAATCAAAAGAAAACCAAAATCGCTCACAAGTCGACGCTTTGTTTGTCACGCTTTAAAAGTGTGACATCAACAAAACGGGTTACGCGATAGAGATGACAATAAAGTTTTGTGTCTCTTTTTAACATATAAGAACTTAAATAAGGGCTTCTCTTTTTAAAATGGATGACGTAACATCGCTTTGTCTATAGTGTCCATAGTCAAAGACTGAACTAATAGAATAAGAACTAGATGAAATTGAGTATGGTCAGTATATTTCAATGCAACACGTAAAAATCAACCAATGACAAGAGAGAAAAATCATTCCATGTTGGATATGTCAAAATTGTCAACCAATCAAATCTTCGTGCTGATTATCAGTCTGTTTTCATTTGACATTATTTTGTATTCTTTTTCAAATTAGTTTTCTAATACATTTTTCATACCTATCAAACATTCCGTTTTCGGTTTCTATAAATAAAATTAAAAACAACCTAACTAAATTTAACGTAGGTATTACCTTTTACTTCATTTTCTAAATTGTAAAATTAAATCTAATCTAAATTATCCACTCATCTATCTTTAGCGTAAGTGTCATCGGCTGGAAATGCATAAATACCTTAAGTCGAGTTTTTTTTCAAACTATGAAACTTTTTTGAAAGTTTAACTGTTTGTATATTAATTTCTACTTTTTAATTCTAAACTTGTGTTTAATTAACATTCTAGTGCTATGATAGGTTTACGTTGGATAGTCAGTTATAAAACTTCTGTTTAGTTAAAAAAATATATCGTTTGTATGACAGTATTCATATTTAGTTTTAACGGCTTTTATTTTAAGAAAACAAAAAAGTTCGTGTTTAGTTTAAACAATACTACTATTTTACAATAATGGCACCAGTTAGAGGGAAGCGAAGTATACTCTGGTTTTATTTTACAGAGGAAGAAAATAAAGCAAAATGTAAGTACTGTTCAGTATACGTAAGTGTATCTTTGGGCAACGTCAGCAGACATATGAAATTTAAACATCCTTGCATTTCTCTAAGCGGTGGAATGCAGTGGTCTATAGTTGCGCTAGATTTACCATCAACTAGTAGCCGAAGATCAGATTTGGTAGAAACGGCTTCAGCCACCTTAGAACCCGAACCGTCGAATGTCGGTAGCAACTTTGAGCAGCCAATAACAAACTTTCTTAAAAACCCACCATCTCAGCGAAAAGTTGAACTGATGGACCGCCAGGCTCCAATTTCACCACGACTACAATTGTTAGCTCATATGTTGAGCTATAATTGTCAAGCAAATTGTGACATATTACAATTTTATGAAATATTTTCTATAGAAATAATAATATATTATAATAATATATTTTGCTACAATTGTATGTATTACAATTGTGTTGTGAAACAGTAATTATTATTTTAGTCGACATATTTCTAGAATTGTCGTAGAATCTTGACATGATATTGAGCACATGTCGGATTTGCGTGACAATTGTATTATTTTGCGGTTGATGCACACGTATTTCGAAATGGCTCTCCATGCGAGTAGTAGTGACGCTAGTGATAGTAACAGTGATCTTGATGAATTTGCAAATGCACATATAAGAAGATTTGAAGAAAGAATTAATTTTCTTTTGATCTTACGGATTTTTCATTTTAGGAAAAAATCCTTCTTAGAAAAGTTAGTGTAGAATATTTAATAAATAGAATTGGTGCACGTATTGAACACCCAACGCCAAGAAACAAAGCTTTGACGCCTTGCCAACAAATTCATTGTACACTGCATTGGATGGGATCGGGATCTCAATATCACGTGAGCGGAGATAATCATGGAGTGTCAAAGGCTACTATTCATCGGTGCATCAAACGAGTTACGACTGCAATTGTCAACGAAATGTTTGGAATTGAAGTACGCTGGCCGGAGGATACCGAAGCTATCCCGCATTTATTTAGAGAATTAGCAAATATTTCAAAAATTGGTGGAGTCGTTGATGGATCATTAATACCCATTGATTCACCTCAGCGACATGAGTACATGTACGTTGACCGCAAAGGTGGGCATTCGATTAATACCATGGTTGTTTGTGGGCCAAATTTAGAGTTTTTTTACGCTAGTGCTAAATGGCCGGGATCCGTTCATGACGCAAGAGTGATGCGTAATTCAACTTTGTTTCAACAGTTGGAGAATGTTTGAAGGCCGTTCCTAAATGCGATTTTGTTAGGAGACAGTGCATATACTTTGAAAAAATGGCTCATTACACCAAACATCCCAGTTGAAATACCAATAACCGAAGCAGTTATGCGATTTCTGCGAGCGTTTAAAAGTACACGAAGATTAGTTGAAAGCGCTTTAGGAGTATTCAAAGAAAAGTTCCCCTGTCTCAATCATCATCATAAAAATACTAACATACGCACACAAGAAATGCTACTATTAAGAAGAAAATAACTTAATGGCGGGAATGGATTTAATAGTTTTAAATAGGTGTTGTGAAAAAGAGAGCAAAGGCATTTCTATTCAGCCAATAAAAAAGTATCCATCCTACACGGAAGCCGCGGTTTGGACGCGGTTTACGTGGTACGGTGCACTATGAGTCGTCCCTTAATACCTATATGTGGCTACTAAATCTTACATACACGGGATTAGAGGAATTGCTTAATATAATAAGTTAATATAAGATGTTTTTATTTTTTATCATAATAATACAATTAGTTAGATACAATCGATTCTGATAATAATTTATACACTACTTTCCAATACCATTATATTAAAACTGATAGTTTAAGCCTTTTTTGTTTATTGTTGCCTAAAATACAGGTAAATTACCTAGCTCAGGAACAGGAAAATGTTATATTTTGTACTTTAAATAACTAACTAGGTTAAGACGAATATTATGTACTTTTGAAAACTGTTTTTTTTATTATTATTATTATATAATGGCAGGCAGTTAATGAGCGTACGTGAGATACATACATGGATTATTATTGTTACTGAAATGCTGAGAGTACGAGAAAACGGATAATTCAAAGTTAGAATGCCTGTATAGACGCATTGTCACGTAATATGTCATTCCAAGCTCTCGATAATTTATTTATAATATTTGATACATTTTCCCCTATGTTTAGTCGTGACAATTGTTTTCTACAATTGTCGGACCTGTCATTGTGGTGAAACCGATAATTCTACATATTTTAAATCTTTTTGTTCATGCGATTATTTGGAAAGAAGAGTGGGTGAAGTACGCCTGCAAAACTATCATGAAAATCTGATGTGTAAGTAGTGCGAGTAATGCATTACACGTAATATCACCCGAGCGCGATCTATTGCATTACACATTACTCGACCATGTCGAACATGAAATTTAGCATAACATCACATTTCATTACATTACAATAATAATTTTAATATGGTTATATCACTAAAGGACACAGTAAAGCTCGACATGAATAAGCGTGACATTTGTGATATCTACAGGGTGAAGGGAAAAAACGAAGCCATAAAAAACCCTACAATAATAATTGAATTAAGCTCATCCATCATGCGATCCGATCTTTTAAAAAAAGTGAAGGAATTTAACATAAAAAACAAAGACAAACTCCAAGCTATACATTTAGGTTTCACTACAAACGTAAACCATCCAGTCTACATATCTGAACAATTGACTACAAAAGGTTCTCGGCTTTTCTTTTTAGCTAGAGACCTAATGAGGACCAATAATTATAAATATTGCTGGACTGCGTTCGGAAGAGTTTTCGTGAGAAAAGACGACACCACAATAATCATTCATATCATAAATGAAGCACAAGTTCACCAACTAAAACTTCAAAATTGACTATCTCGGAGTAATTATTATAATTGTTTGTCTAATTGTTGTCAAGCGGCCCAGTATTGGTTAATCATTCATCTAGTGCCAAGTTTATTACTGATAATTAACATTCTTACCTACACTTACACATTAACACATGTTCTTAATTATTATATATACTCAATTAAAAACTATAATTATTTGCAACATAGACTTAATTCTTCAAGTTTTCTTAATTTAAACCTTTATTTATACACATTTATATATCACTACAGTACCACAATTTTATACATTTGTTATAACTATAGCTCATATAATTTACTTATTGATAATGGATAGTTTTAATATAGTGGAAGAAATAGACGTTTCTGAAGTCTCTTACTCGATTAAATGTATGGTATAAGATTTGCAAACTGACACAATAAGTTCCCTAAATATGACGATTATCACCCAAAATATTGTTAGTATATATAAAAATTTGGATGATCTCGAAGTTACACTGTCCCAAATAAAGCCGGAATTTGATATCTTAATTTTAACAGAATGTAGACTAAACCCAATAAAACAAATTCCTTGTCTACAAAATTACAATTCCTATCAAACTAAAAACTTACTTAATCAAAACGACGGAGTAGTTGCTTATATAAAAAACTGTTATCATGCAAGTGTGAGTGAACTGAAACTCACTGATGCCACGGCACTGCAGATAACAATTTGTAATTATACTATTTTTGGGATCTACCGTTCGCCTTCTCATGCAAATGCTTCAAACTTTATTAACAGTCTTGATACACATCTCAACGCAATGTCGGAATGCAGGAACATTTTTATCCTTGGAGATATTAACATCGACCTAATTGTTTCACCGTCGGAAAAATCTCATGAACGTAATAATCGTCTCTTTTACCTAAATGTCTTATCCATTCATGGTATACTGCCAGGTCACACACTACCCACGAGAGTGGGCAGCTGTTTAGATCATGTTATGCTCAAACTGGAAAATAACTTAGTAAAACCTACAGTATTTGTATTGGATACTTCCGTTACCGACCATAACACAGTTTTATTGAGTTTACCTAATACCTTTAAACCACAGACTGTAAATAAAACGAAATTAATAGTAAATTTAGAAAACGCTTTAAACTCTCTTATAACTACAGATGTATCTAATTTAAATATCTTTAACGACCCTAATTTGTATGCAAATGTGCTTATTAATATAATTAAAGAAGCCATTAATTCGAACTCAAAAGTTATAAATATCACAAATAGAAAAAGAGCCATTAAACCCTGAATCACTCAGGGTGTACTGCGTTGCATTAGACTGAGAAACTATTTACAATTAAAATCAAGAAGGGATCCTTATAATGACATTCTGAAAATAACATATAGGAGATACAGAAATTTTTGTTCCAACTTACTTAAAAAAGTTAAAAGAAAATTTAATAAAAACTTAATTAATATCTCAATAAATAACCCTAAAAAAATTGTGGTCTACCATAAATGACATAACAAAATATAAAGCACCCAAATCTTCGAACCAAGCGCTTTTAAACCTTACTCCGTCACCCAATTCATCCGTAAATACTGTAAATAACTTCTTTGTACAAGTTGGACAAAAATTAGCCCATGAAATCCAAAATCAATCCGGCTCCATGCAAAGAGACACCCCTAATCAGTTAAATATGTTATCTTCATTTGTTCTTTTAGACACTGATGAGCAGGAGGTCGACAGCATACTTTTGTGCCTGGAGTCTAATAGTGCGACTGGCTGGGATGGCATCTCAACAAAATTTCTGAAACATTCTAGGCACTTCCTAGTTCCTTTAATTACAAAACTTGCTAACCTTTGCTTTCACACAGGTGTCTTTCCTGATTCTTTTAAACGCTCAGTTATTACACCTGTTTATAAGAGCGGTAGTAAGCAGGATGTCAATAACTATAGACCTATATCTGTACTGACTGTTATTTCTAAGATCATTGAAAAATTAATTAACTCTAGGCTTGTAAACTACCTTAATAAATTCAAAATTCTATCTAAGTTCCAGTTTGGTTTTAGGAAAAATATCTCAACATTAGATGCAATCTCTCAATTAATTTCTATTATAGTAAGAGATTTTGAAAATGGTAATAAGTGTCTCACAGTCTTCCTAGACCTCAAGAAAGCTTTTGACACCGTATGTATTCCCCTACTTATCCGTCGTCTCGAAAGTTACGGAATAAGAGGTTAACCACTTACCTTATTAACTAGTTATCTTGAAAATCGAACTCAAGAAGTAAAAATAGAAAAATATATCAGTACAAGAGAAAATATAAACTATGGCGTGCCCCAGGGGAGCGTCCTTGGTCCAACACTTTTTCTTATTTATATAAACGAATTGTGTAATTTGCAGAATGTCGGGGGAGGATCCTTTCCTATGCAGACGATACTGCTATTGTTTTTTCAGCTAAATCGTGGGAAGATCTAAAAACAGTGACAGAAACCGGCCTGAGTAAAATAGCAAACTGGCTAAACAGTAATTTACTGACTTTAAATGTCAACAAAACCAATTATATGTGTTTTACACCTAACTCTAACTCCCAACCAAACGAAAACTTCTCTATCAGAATTCATAGCTATTGTTCCGACATGTCAAACTGCAGCTGCAGTCATATTCAAAAACGTACCTCTATTAAATATCTAGGCATTATAATTGATCAAAGATTGAGCTGGCACCCTCATCTTGAATTAGTCATGACTAGACTAAGAAAACTCACATGGATATTTAAAAATCTTAGGTATGTCATGTCACCAACTCTTTTAAACAAAGTTTACATTGCCCTTGCACAGTCAATAACCATTTACTGTATCCCAATCTGGGGAGGTGCGTCTAAAACTCACTTTCTTCACTTAGAACGTGCACAGAGATCGCTTTTAAAGGTTATGTATTTCAAACCTTATCATTTCCCAACAGAAAATCTCTATAAAACATGTAACCTCCTGTCAGTGCGCAAACCTTATATACTGAACTTAATACTTAATTTTCATAAATCTTTAAAATTCGATGAGACCTTGCATAACAAAAGAAGGGCTGATCTGGTTATCCCTCAAACTACAGTTCGTACCACTTTTGCCCAGCGCCAAATACACTGTCAAGCCCCTTATATATAATAAGTTAAATTCTGTCCTTCAAATATATCATATTAAATTATATAAATGTAAACTCATCTTAATTAAATGGCTTGAAACGCTGTCCTACGATAAGACTGAGGAAATACTAACAAGATTAAAATAAAATCCAAACCTAATAATAGACAATCTTTTAAAATCTTATTATTTTCAAATTTAATTTATTATTTGTTGCTAACTGTAGCTAGCCTTGTGAATCTGATGATTCTCTTGAATTTTAATCTGGAGTGGAATTAAACGCAGCTTGTTTGTTGAACAGATGTAATGGAAGTGAAAAAACGTGTACATAGTATCGGATAGATGAGGGAAGGGACATAGTAAGCCAATAGAATTTAAGATCGCGACATGAAGGAGCATTCTGATTGGCTGACGATCGCGACATACAGAATTTGAGAGCAGCGCCGCCGATCTCTTTTTATGACGTAGGATATGGTGTACGTGCACTAAGCACGAACATGCCCCCAGCCTTGAAAGCACTAGCTTTCGACATCATCAATAAGTGGACAGATCTTCGTGTAAGCTCGCCTGGTAACGCCGGTCTGAGTTTGTATTTCAGCAACTCTAGCAACGCCGTCTTGTCCTTTGATTGAGCGAACTATCCTGCCGAGTTGCCATTTCAAAGGAGGAAGGTTGTCGTCCTTTATGACTACCATAGTGTTCGGTAGCAGATCAGCTGACTTGTTTCTCCATTTAGTTCGCTGTTGCAGCTCTGCAATATACTCGACAGCCCATCGAGACCAAAAATGTTGCCGTATTTGCTCCAGCCTCTGGTAACGTGTTAGACGGTGGACTGGGGTATCGGTGATGTTCTCAGCATAAGCAGGTGCAGTTAGCTGTCGGCCAATCAGGAAATGGCCAGGACTAAGAGGTGTGAAATCGTGGGGATCTGTGGAAATCGGAGTTAAGGGACGAGAATTGAGTATTGCTTCTATCTGCGTAAGAACTGTAGTTAACTCCTCAAACGTTAAATGAGCATTACCAACTACTCGGCGTAGATGGTACTTACATGATTTAATCCCAGCCTCCCACAAGCCTCCAAAATGTGCAGAATAAACTGGGATAAATTTAAATATGATTTTCTGACTTGTAGCGTAGTCAATGATCTCTTTACTGCAATTTTTTGTGAAATTATCAAATTCTCTTTTAAGGCCTACAAAATTACGACCATTGTCTGAATAGATCTCATTTGGCTTGCCACGACGAGATATAAAACGTTTTAAGGAAAGTAAGTAAGCTTCGGTGGAAAGATCACTAACTAATTCTAGATGTATAGCGCGTGTAATAAAACAGATAAATAAACAAATGTATGCCTTGACGGTTTTAGCACCTCTACCTTTGCGGTTCAATATGAGTATAGGCCCTGCGTAGTCAACACCACATCGCATAAATGGATAGGTTTGTGTAATACGCTCTTTGGGTAAATTACCCATGAGAGGAGTCAAACTTTTACCCTTTAAGCGTTTACATAAAATGCATTCATTAACTGTTTTTCTTGCGAGGTTTCTGCCGCCAATAGGCCACCATGATTCGCGTATATGAAATAACAGAGCTTGCGGAGCGCCATGAAAGAGCTGCCTATGCTCGTGTTTAAATAATAAATTCGAAAAATAATGCTTAGAAGATAACAAAATAGGGTGTTTCTTATCATAACAAAAGTCTGGGGAATTTTTTATTCGCCCACCTACTCTTACAATGCCATATTGGTCTAAAAATAAGCTGAGTTTAGATAAATTATGTGAAGATTTTAAACAACCATCTTTTTTTAATAAATCTATCACGTCGGGAAAAGATTCGTATTGACAGCGTTTTACTAATAACCTCTCTGCCTCTTCAAGTTCTGATACGTTAATGACTCCTTTGCGGAAATTGTGTTTATTACGGATATTGTGTATGAAGCGTAAAACATATACGGCAGAGCGACACATACGATTATATTGTGAAAAGTGAGAAAATGGAAAAAATGATTCAAGACAATTATTTGCAACGAGAGAGATTATAGTAGTTTTTAATTCAGGTAGGGCCTGTGAGTTATCTGGCAATACTGACACACCAGCTGTTTTGAAGTTATAGTCGTGTAGAAATTCGGGCCCTTCCCACCATAGACTGCATGAGCTTAGATCTTGTAAGTTAACACCTCTAGAAACGAGATCAGCTGGGTTAATTTTACCACTAATATGTCGCCATGGAATGTCTTTAGCTATTTCATGAATTTCAGCAACCCTATTCTGAACAAATACCTTTAGTAAGCTTGGTGCTATTCGTAACCAACCCAACACGATTGTGGAATCGGTCCAAAACATAATCTGATTAAAAGTACAACGCAAGGATTTAATTATTCTGTCACACAGACGAGCGCCTAATAGAGCGCCGCACAGTTCTAACCTAGGTATACTTACTGGCTTTAGAGGTGCAACTTTTGCTTTAGAGCACAATAATCTGACTGATACTGTCTGAGTATCATCATTTACCGCGCGTATGTATACGCAAGCTCCGTATGCCGTCTGTGACGCGTCAGTGAAAATATGCATCTCTAAAGAAGTGGGATTGACAGCGATTACGTGCCTCGGTATTCTCAGGGTACGAAGAGTTGGAAGAGAACCAGTGAAATGGTTCCACTTACGTATAGCATCACTGTCTGATGGAATATGATCATCCCAATCCAATTTTAGTAACCACAGTTGTTGTAGTAATACTTTGATCAAAATAATTACGGGACTAAGTAAACCCAGTGGGTCAAATATTTGAGAAATGCATGACAGTATAGTACGTTTTGTTATAGCATTTGTATTAACATTATAATGAGAACTAAAATGTAAATCGTCTGATGATGAAAACCAACCTAAGCCTAAGGTTTTATTGGACGTGCAATCAATGAGAGTAAATTGTTTTGATTCACTAATATTTCCTTCTATTTTGTCAATCGGAAAGTTGTAAACCCACTTACGTAATGGAAAACAACCTAGAGCTAATGCATTGGAAACCTTTGAACATAAATCCAAAAGAGTGGATTTATCATCACTACCCGTGATCATGTCATCAACGTAGTAGTCTCTGTTGATGATTCGCTGCACTTCAGGATCCTGGCTTTCGAGACCAAGTTGTTTGAGACATCTCACACTTAAGAAAGGAGCGGATGCAGTTCCGTAAGTCACCGTATTAAGCCTATAAACTCTAAGAGGTTCAGAAGGTCGGTCACGCCAGAGTATAAGCTGAAGGTCACGCTGATCTTCGGCAACGAGACACTGCCTATACATTTTCTCCACGTCTGCGCATGCGACGAAAGCATACTGTCGAAAACGGAGCAAAATATCGAAAAGATCCCCTTGAATAGGGGGTCCCACGAGTTGATAATCATTTAATGATTTGCCTGTACTTGACACCGCGCTGGCATCAAATACAACGCGCAATTTGGTAGTCGTACTTTGTTCACGAAATACCCCATGATGCGGCATGAAATAATGTGGTGTTCCGTACGACTCTACTCGAGTCATGTGACCTAATTGCTCGTATTCATGTATGAAGTCCATGTAAAGTTGTTTAAATGTCGGTGACCGATGTAATCGCTTTTCTAAAGCAAAAAATCGACGTTCGGCTTGTTGGCGAGTATCTCCTAACGTGTCAAGTGGGTGTAGAAAAGGTATGCGTACGATGAACCTGCCTTCTTTGTTGCGCCTTGTGGTTTGAAGAAACAATTCTTCGCATTTGCGTTCCTCATCCGTATGTGTATCCCGAACTTGTGAGACCTCCTCAAGTTCCCAAAACATTCTTAATTGTGTGTCAATGGAACGTAAAGTATGACATTTAATATTTTTTACAGACTTACATGAATTGTAAATGGGGCCGGATACGATCCAACCGAGTTTCGTTTTTTGTAGAAAAGGTCCGTTATCTAACCTTATACTACCATCCATAAACAATCCCCAAAACTGATCCGCGCCTAATAAGATATCGATAGGTAAAGGATCTAAGAAATGTGGATCGGCTAATTGTAAACCGTCTGGAATATTGAATTGTGGCTTGTTAACCTTCCATGTAGGAGGTTGAGATGAAGTTATGTTCTGTAAAACATAACATTGTAATCCTAACATGTAGTCAGAAAAGTGAGATTTAATATTGATATTGCAACTGTAGGAGCATTGTGTTATTGTATCACCTACACCTTGTATCGAATGAATAGTGGACTGTATTAATTGTATGCCTAACTTATTACATAATGATTGTGTAATAAAACAGCGTTCGCTTCCACTGTCCAGAAGTGCACGCACACAATGATACTTGCCGTACACGTCTATTATTTGAACCAAAGCAGTTGACAACAAGACAGGGTGCACACTAATATGTTTATCAGGTAAACTCTGCGTTTGTACGTGCGCTTTGTTAATAAGCATCGTGACCTTGTTTTCATGAACAACAGGGATGGGGCGCGCGCAAGACGCTTGCGCTGGTTGAGATAACGAATCTAAAGAAATCGCATGGGAAGCCACTGGGTTACTGTGATAAGCTTGTTCATCGTTTGGAACATGAATTAATGAATTATGTTTTTCAGTGCAATACTTACAATGACCCGATTTGCAGTTCTCGATTGAATGCCCGGGGCGGAGACAGTTTTTGCAAAGTTTATTAGATGTTATTAATTTAAGTTTCGTTTGTAAATCACAGTTAATAAATTTCGTACAAAAGTAAAGATAGTGTTTACCTTTACACATAGGACATAGGAACTTAGAGCTAGATTGTTGTTGTCCTTTAACTGCTGAAACATTGCAATGAGATGTGTGTGTTTTATTCATACTCACTGGTGGTTTTTTAATCTCAGTGTTAATATTATGAGACAAGTGCAATGTTTCTAACATGTCAGCCCGGCTTTCAAGGAATGTCAGCAAATCGGTGAGTTTTAAACATGACTTGGTATCATTTTTCGACATGAGTGAACCTTTGTGTTGTTCCCATTCGCGTTCTGTAACTCTGTCGAGTTTAGAGACTATAAGATATATGATTAAAGTATCCCAGTGGTCAACTTCTTCTCCTAAAACCTTCAGTGCCCTTAAATTCTTTAAAACTGTGTCAATTAATCGCCTTAAAGTTTCTGGAGATTCCTTTGTTGTTGATTGTAAATTAAATAATGATTTGACATGATTTTGAACTAATAACCTACAATTATTATACCTGTTTAGTAAAAGATCCCAGGCTACTGAGTAATTTTCATATGTAAACTCTAAAGAATCTACGACTAATGAAGCACTACCCTTTAGTGATGATTTAAGATAGTGAAACTTCTGTATGTTGTTAATATCTTTTGAATTATGCACTAATGAAGTAAACTTATCTCTAAATTCTAGCCAGTGCTCAAATGAACCGTCAAAGGTAGGCATAGGAATCGTAGGTAACTGTATAGGCTGTGACTTAACACTAATACATTCACTGTTTCTAGTATTCTTTCCACCGGTATGAGAAACTAATAAAGAAGCTTTAGCCAGTGCACTGTAATAAGCATTTTCAAAACTATCTCGTTCCTCCATCTGTTTAGTGATCTCAGACTCAGGAATTCTAGATTCTATGCTAAACTGAATATCATTAAACTCACTCAGTAAGTTACGGATGGTTTCTATTCGAAAGTTTAGGTCTATTATGCCCTTTTGTGATAGAATAGATTCATCTATGCTACTTAAATGACTGACAAATCTAGTGAGGCTACTTTTAACAACACCTCGCTTGCGAATAAGGTCTCGATAGACTTTATCCTCTTGACTAATGGGGATAGGAGACTTGGGTCTCGTTGGAGCTTGAACACTAGTTTCTAAAGACATATTGGAGGCTTGTAAAAGAGAAAATGGTACTCACGGTTTTATGGATCACTTTAAAGCACTGAACAAAAAGTAATGGTACTAATCCCGGTTAATTAACGCGCTGAAAAGATGAGCAGATATTAGCAAAATATAGGTTGTTAAGGATTATAAAGGTAGGAAAGGCACCAGTACGATACAGATGATGAAAGGATGGTCGATTTCAGTACTTGCTTGCTTCGTATTCAGACTTAGGAACTTTCTTTGTTAGAACAGGGCGTCCACGTTGTCGTCCAAAGGTCAACTTTATCTCAAATTCGTATTTAGCTGGTTCTTCTTGATATTTGGCGTCAGAAGGATCAAAATGTTGCTAACTGTAGCTAGCCTTGTGAATCTGATGATTCTCTTGAATTTTAATCTGGAGTGGAATTAAACGCAGCTTGTTTGTTGAACAGATGTAATGGAAGTGAAAAAACGTGTACATAGTATCGGATAGATGAGGGAAGGGACATAGTAAGCCAATAGAATTTAAGATCGCGACATGAAGGAGCATTCTGATTGGCTGACGATCGCGACATACAGAATTTGAGAGCAGCGCCGCCGATCTCTTTTTATGACGTAGGATATGGTGTACGTGCACTAAGCACGAACATTATTATTATTTTATTTTAATATTTTATTTATTTTTTTCACATTTACACACACACACCCACACTCACACACACACACACACACACACACATCAATCAGTATTGAATCTGTCAGCTCATATCAAAACCTATTTTTATAAGTTTATATTTAGTTTACAGAATATTAATATAATTTTATTTTAATATAACTAAAAATGTACATTTTACAGATATTGAAAAAAAAAATATATAAAATGAAATTAAAATTGTTAATAATGTAAATTTGTAATAATAAATGATTATGAAATAAATATGTTACCACACTATGCCACGAAACGGAGGACCGACGCTGTCCTGTTACAGGTCCTACGGGGCTTACTAGGATAGGTCGAAATGTATAATGTTTTTGTAATGATGAATAAAATATTATTTTTTTTTTATTTATTTTTTTTTTTTTTTTTTTTAACTAAACCTTAGAATATTTTGCTTGAATATAGATATAAGTTAGATAAGTAAGGAAAGAAGCGGGTCATTCCCAACACAAGTTTTTTTTTTTAATTACTTCCTGGGAAGACTCCGGTGATGTTTCAACTGTTATTTTGTGCAAATAAATTTAAAATTTAATTTTTTTTTTTATTACACTGTTATCATGGCAGTCAGTACTGACTGGCATGGCAGGTAGAGCACTGTTCTGTTTGTGGTAGTGTAGTAGTGTACTGCTACGTGATTGGTCGGACATGAACGTGTGACTAAGCAAGTGAACGTGATACTTAGTTCTATAACGATAAGGTTTAAAATTTTAACAACATAACGTATGTGTTCAAGTTCGGTTAACATCGATACCTTTCGTCGACGTTCGTTTCAAGCATGCTTTTTATTTAGTGCAATCAACATTAAACCTCACCTCATTATAATAAAGTTGTAGTTGTAAGAAATTGAGATGTTTGTTATTATAATAGGTTCATAACAATAACAAAACAAATGCATCTAGTTTAGTTTCAATAATTTTGAATTTGCGCTGGTTGGAGAAATTCTAATTATTAGTAAACTAAATTGCTTTTAATACTGTTCTTCTTTATGGAAATTGGTGTGAAAAGTGAGCAGTACGATTTTATAGTGTTGTGGAAGTCATGTTAGAGCGCACACTACTGCGGACTCAAACGCACATAGCAGCGTCTCACTCATATTCCTACATCGCGGAGTGTAAATGTTTTTCGAGTTAAGGATAGATACAAATTATAAGTTGGTACACAGCAGGGTGTACTGGCCAGTATATCTTTGCTGTTTCCACGCAACCTTCTGATAACTAGAACTGTGAATCCCTCAAGCACTTAATTTGGCAGACCGACGGAGGTTACTTAATCTCAATAACTTCAAATTCGATCAACCCATATGACCCATTAACTAAATTGTTTAACATTAAACACAATAAAAGAGAGAAGAGGCAAATATCTGGGTTCAGAGATCTGAAGCAAGTAATGAAAAGAGAAAAGACAAATAGTTTGAGACAGCTTCACTTCACTCCTGCCAGAACAGACTTCAATTATGCCCTTCTCAGGTACGTACAAACCTACATTCTATCTCAAATCAATAAAAACTTTGAATTATTACAAAAACTAATATGTGACATCGCTTATTCAAAATGGCACCTGCTAACACCCCCTGACCTCCCCAGGAAAATAGCAAGATATATGACTCAATCAGATTACTCCCTCGGAGACTTCAGAGGGGGAAACTACCTCATCACCCACACCAAACCTTCTCTGCGACCCTGGAAATTAGTAACTCCCATCACAAGATTGAGCGGTATGTATCAAGTTAAGGATAGATACAAATTATAAGTTGGTACACAGCAGGGTGTACTGGCCAGTATATCTTTGCTGTTTCCACAGTGGTGACCCCTGGATAAGAACACACGCTTCTTTCCACTACATTTCTCGATCTACCCGCAACTTCTATTCCTCGCTTACCTCACCACACCATTCATTCAGCAGAGCATCTACAGGCATACAATCACCGGCCTCATTGCTCACACTGAATTTGGTTATTGGTAATAGGTACCTCCTAGCTTTGATATCGTCGTATAGACTAGGAGGGGAGTACTGTGGGAGTCATGTTAGAGCGCACACTACTGCGGACTCAAACGCACATAGCAGCGTCTCACTCATATTCCTACATCGCGGAGTGTAATTGTTTTTCGAGTTAAGGGTAGATACAAATTATAAGTTGGTACACAGCAGGGTGTACTGGCCAGTATATCTTTGCTGTTTCCACATTGTTAATAACTTTATAACTTTTAAATCTTGTTTGTGCCTGTGTAAATATTGTGAATAGTTAGTGTTGTGTATATTATTTTATATTGACTTAGTTTTATTGAAATTATTTAGTATTGCGACTAAACGAAAATTTAGTACTTTATGGGGTCATTTTGAAGAAGTGGTGCCCAACAAAAAAGCAAAATGCGGATATTCTTCTCGCATACTTTCAATATCATCGAGCTCAATAGGAACTTTAAGCAGGCATATGAAGTCTAATCATCCCACGATTTAAATTAATTCTAGCAGGCATGATGCTACTAGGCCACAAGTCAGCAACATAGAAACAGTGACAGCCGTAACAGAGCCGCTCTGGTGGAAGCGGGACCGTCACAAGAAATTGCATCCGAGGTGGAGATGACGATCCAATTATCAAGACCACAAACAGGTCCGTCGATGGTCAACTATCTAGTTAGTAAAAAAACACTGCCAATAAGTCGCATGCAACAATTAGACGAGCAATTAGTGCGAATGATTGCTAAAGGTTATCACGCATTAAGAATGGTTGACGAGGTAGAGTTTAGAAAGTTTGTAGAAATGCTCAACCCCGGATACACCCTACCTACTCGTAAAACCCTTTAAGAAAGTCTGCTGCCTAAGGTGTATAACAAGGTCTTAGAACAAGTAAAGAAGGAAATACAGAAAGCGGTAGCTATATGTATAACCACGGATGCCTGGACGTCACTGACCAATGATGGCTACATTGCAGTAACTGCCCATTTTATTGATACAGAGAGGAATAAATTTTGTACAGTTATGATAGGGTGCATCGAATTCCAAGAAAGACACACCAGTGTTAATTTTAAAGATTTCTTGGAGACAAAGTTTGTGGAGTGGCAAATAACACACAAAGTTAATGTGATAGTGAGTGACAACTCCGCAAATGTCTTGAGCGCTGTCAGACTCGGAGGGTGGCGCTCGCTATCATGTTATGCCCACACGCTAAATTTAGTTGTGCAATCTAGCATACAAGCCATTAGCCAGAATTTGGGAAGAGTAAAGTCGATTGTGGAATACTTTCACAGAAGTATTCCAGCAAAAAGAAACTAGCCGAAATACAGGAGCAAATGCACATGAATGCATTAAAATTAAAACAGGACGTGTCTACTCGCTGGGATTCCACATATGATATGCTGGTGAGACTGTATAAAATAAAAGATGCTGTCATTGCATCACTAGCAATATTAAGACCCGACCTTGGCCTACCACAAGACGACTGGGCCATTATGAACAAGAGTATAGATGTATTAAAAATTTTCTTTGAAATTACTGTAGAGGTTAGCGATGAAAACTATGTCTTAGGGTCAAAATACATAGTTTATTGCAGAATAATAAATAGAGCCCTCACCAAATTCTCGAGCGAGAACCTATCAGAAATTGACCACCTACATAGTTCCCTCATAACAGAGATGCAGAAAAGATTTGGGTACGTCGAAAAATCCCAACTTCTTTGCGAAGCCACTATTCTGGATCCCAGATTTAAGAAAAATGGATTTTCCGATATAAGCAATTCTGAGATAGTAGCATCGGCGTTAAAACTCCGTATCGGAACGGAACGTTTTGAAACCGCTGAAGCGATTCCGCCACAACCAGAATTTGTTCAGCCGAGTCAAGAGCCAAAGGATTGTATTTGGGATGATTTTGATGCAGAAGTGGCGGTTCTTGTACCGCGTAATCCAACAGCAGCTGGAATCGTAGAGTTCGACAAATATATTGAAGAACCAATTATAAAAATATCAGAAAATCCGTTGCTATGGAAGAACGAACCCAAAAGTGTGTACCCGAGACTATACAAATATATGTTGAAACGGCTGAACAAAACAGCAACATCCGTACCGTGTCAAAGAGTGTTTTCGAAGGCTGGTTTAACATCAAACGAAAGACAAACTCGTCTTAAAACTAAAAAAATATCCCAATTGTTATTTATAAGTTGTGAATAGATTGTAAATATTTATTAATTATTTATTTAGTACAATTATTGTATACAGGGTGATTCCGGGGTCGTGATCCCAACCATTTTTTTCTGACTCAGTAAATGATTGCGATGCTACCTGTATTTATTTTAATTGAAACAAAGATGATTCGTTATTTACTTATCTTTATTTACTGACTCATAATGCGTGGTCATCCTACTTTTTATATTATACCTTTTTAGAAAACAAACTCTTTGTTAGAATACTTGATAATTTATGAGTAATAATGTCACAACACGTCAAAGTCAATAAACGATAACAATAAATAATAACGAAACAAAGATTTTAAATAAAATAAATTAATTATGCCTCCGCCGTACCCATTTTCTAATATCGAGGGATCAGATATGGTTATGTTTTACTATCAAACACACAACACTACCAGAGCAAGTGAGATGTTTCATCAGCGACATCCCAATTTGCCAATACCAACTAGACGTTTGATTAATACAATGGTGCATAATCTTCGAGAATACGGGCAGTTCAGCGTTCCAACCCACGCCCAAGCACGAGGTTGCGATAGGCCAGCAAGGCGAGGCAATCCCGAGAACCTGGATCAACGCATACTCAGATATTTTCTCCGAGATCCACAACGCAGTACCCGACAGGCTGCTAGAAGGTACAATGTCAGCCAAAGTTTTGTCTGGAAACTGCTCAACGCTTCTGGATTGCACCCATATCATTTTCTGCCTGTCCAAGATATCTCCGCCCCTGATCTTCCCTTACGAATGAACATGTGTCGATGGATTTTAGAAAATGAAGAAACGAATATCTTGTGGACTGATGAGAGTACATTTATGCGTATTGGTTTGTTCAATGTGCACAACGAACATTTTTGGAGTGCTGAAAACCCGCATCTTACTCGGAGAAACGCATATCAGACTCGATTTTCTTTAAATGTTTGGGCGGGAGTTATTAACGATGTTGTTATCGGACCTCATTTTATTGAAGGTAGATTGAATGGTATGAATTACGTTAACTTGTTACGTGAAGTTGTGCCTGAACTATATACTATATACAAGGTGACGCACTTAAATTAATAAAGTCTTACTTTTCGGATCGGATACAGAAAGTGCAAATCAATAATGCAATATCACCTGGAACTCATGTAAAAATGGGTGTTCCGCAGGGTTCTATTTTGGGCCCATTTTTATTTTTAGTTTATATTAATGATTTGCCGTTCATGGTCGAGAAAATGTCCGAGATAGTGTTATTTGCTGATGATACTTCTTTAGTATTTGACGTTGAAAGAAATAATCAGAATATTGACGAGGTGAATAACACGGTTTCACAGATTCAAACATGGTTTGCTTCCAATAATCTTGTACTGAATGGTAAAAAAACCAAATGCATTAAATTTGTATTACCTAATGTTAGGTGCGTTGATAACGAAATAATTTTAAATAATGAAAAGTTAGTATTTTCGGATGACACAGTTTTCTTAGGGATAACTCTGGACTCCAAGCTCCAATGGGGACCCCACATTAGCTCACTAGCTGGCAGGCTAAGTAGTGCTGCATATGCCGTTAGGAAAATAAGACATTTGACAGATGTACAGACAGCTCGATTAGTTTATTACAGCTATTTTCATAGTGTAATGTCTTACGGTATTTTACTCTGGGGCAGAGCAGCTGATGTTGGTTCCATATTTATTCTCCAAAAGAGAGCAATAAGAGCTATATACAATTTGAGATCCCGAGATTCCCTGAGGGAATTGTTTAAAACAATAAATATAATGACACTGCCATGTCAATATATTTATGAAAATATTATGTATGTAAGAAAGAATCAGGCCTCTTTTGTGAAAAATTGTGACAGACATATTCGAAACCTGAGAGACAACAATAAAATATCAGTACCAAAATACAGATTGTCAAAAGTAAATACATCTTTCATGGGGTTATGCGTAAAAATGTATAATAAAATACCTGAGGACATTTTAAATTTAACAGAAACAAAATTCAAAGCAGCAGTTAAAAGAAATCTTAGTTCGAAAGCCTATTACAATGTCAATGATTACATTAATGATGAAGTGGCTTGGTGTCATCAGGGCTCTGTGCAGGATGTTTCCGGGCTAACACCAAAATTGTAATGGACGTTAAAAAAAGATGTGTGTTGACGAGTTTCTTACGGGTTCTTCTCTCAACAAAACACCTTCCGAATCCGAAGTAAACTTAGTATTAAGTTAAAATTTGACGTTCAAAAAACAAAGATTTATCTTTTTATTTTGAAATAAATGATTATTTTATTTTATTTTATTTTTTATTTTACTATTGCGAGGCGTCCCGGAACATTATTTGGAAAACCTGCATTATCAACACGATGGTGCACCTGCTCATTTCCATAACCGTGTTCGTGATTATTTGAATGAACAGTTTCCGCGACGATGGATCGGTCGCAATGGACCTGTTCCATGGCCACCTCGCAGCCCTGATCTCACACCGTTGGACTTTTTTCTCTGGGGAGAGATAAAACGATTGGTGTATGAGCAAGAATCTAATACCGTAGAAGAGCTACGCCAACGGATTGTTTTAGGCTTTGAAACGGTTAAGCAAAACCGCTTTGCTCTGGACAGAATAAAGGCCAATCTTAGGCGACGGGTGCAATTGTGCGAGCAGGAACAGGGTTCACATTTTGAACAACTTGAAGTACGTTTAGCGTTGTTTTTGTAAATAACGTTTCAATTTTTATTCGTCTTTTCCTTCTAAATACGACAAAGTAATGGACGTAATCGCAGTAGGCATCGAAGAAATTTCTTATCTGTCTATCAATATCGTCAAATCAATTGCAACTACTGCAACGATTGTTAAGTCTATGCACTTGACAAAAAAATTCTTGGAAAATAGTAGAGTGACCATGATCTCGAATAGTCGCAGTTTTCTTTTGTAAACTTCAATAAAATCGCTGGTGTACTGTTAGTCCTAACCTATCGTGATGCTTAGGAGAAAGTAAGTTAAATGCTTCTTTCTTGCTCCACGACCCCGTAATCACCCTGTATATGGTTGATTTTTAAATACGCCTTTATCATGGCATTTATTTCGTCATTCGTACACCAAATAAATCCATGCATATTGCGAGTCCTAAGCCTGGAACACCCTTCGATTAAATCACCTAGCAGTATTAGGTTCTACAAAAAGGGTTAAAGTATGAAGGGAAATCGACTTTATTAAGTATTTATTTAACTAACGATTCAATATCACAACACATTTACGCATATAAACTTATACTATTAATACTTACATCAATATAATATTATTATTATTTAAACGTATTCAGTAAACAAAGTAATAGGATAGGATACATTTCTTATCAAACCTTACTTGTTCGCATGCCTATATAACTACCTATTACACTGTTATTCTATCTCATGTAATGTATTTATATTAACATTACATGAAGTGATTCATTACAAAACAGCACGTGTGATAGTAGCATCACATTTAATGTTTAATGTCATGATGTGATGTCATATCACTCGAAATGAAATGTAATGCCATGACATTACTTCAAAGTGTACTGTTTCGCGCATGTCTAATTCAAGAGCCAGAACCAGAACTCACAAAACATAAAGAAAAATCGTCACTGTGGGACGATTATGACAGGGACAGCACAAGAGTTAAACGACCAATAAGTAATGTAGCAGCTGGCATCATCGAATTGCAAAAATATATTAAAGACGACAATATTGATAGGCAAGCAGATCCATTACAATGGTGGCATAGCCGAAAAGACATATACCCACACCTGTATGATTATATGCTTAAAAGGCTATGCATACAGGCCAACTCGGTACCCTGTGAAAGAGTGTTCTCAAATGCTGGTCTCATTTTAAATCAGCGTAGGACATTGTTGTCGCATGAAAAGGTCACACAACTTCTTTTTCTTCATGGAAATATGTAAATATATAGGCTAAAATTAATAAATTTAATTATTGTCAATATATTTGAGTTTTAATACACCATTTATGTATGCATGGAAATCCTAAACCCATTAAAGTAAGGGGAATTGAATATCTATATTTAAATGTAGCAATCATTAAAATGTAGCATTGATCTTAGTTTATTCTAGTCTGGTAGATTTTCTCATACAACTACGAGTTTTAGGGTTACGAACTGGTTATACATTTGCTTAGACATTTGCGTAGACATTATTTATTACATAAAAAAGTATGAAATAAATAATTGACAATAAAGCTGTTAAATCCAATGAATAGTTCAATCAACTTCACGTAAACGAATAAACTAGTTAAGATCGCTCTCAAAACTGACCGACCGGGTACAAGTCTACAGCGAACGAAATTAAATCGCACTGACTTCAAAGCTTAATTGCGAAGCCGAGTTGTGGCGCGCATATCGCGCAGCCGAGCTTAGCATCGTATTGTAGCGTCTCGCTCTCTCAACGGTGCAACGGCAGTCGTGCGCTTCTCCGCGGTCGCGTGACTCGCGTGAGAGGGCGAGACGCTGCATAGCTGCATATTTCGCTTTTATAGATTAGCTAGCTAGCTAGCGCTCCGCGTCCCACACCGGAAAGAAATTCAGCTATAGCGATTTGGCAACGGCAACGGTTGACCACTTTGCTGCTGCCTGGTTCCCGTGTAAAGTTACAATTGTGTTTGTTTTTCGCGTTCGATAAATAAATGCTTGTAAATATAAATACATAACTTAAGTATTAGTTAGCTGTTGGTGTTGTTTTTGTAATTCAACTGTCATTTAGTGTTTATAAAGATTGAGTGTAAAATTGTAAATAAATTGTGTTTGTGAAAAAGGTATTTTCTGACGGAATCTTTATTGGTAGGACAATTTCGTATTTTAAGTGTTTTTCTAAATGCTAAATAGAGATAAAATGATTATTTCACCTACTCACTTCATCACGTGATTAAACGTGTTCATACTTATACTCACGCGTTGAATCCTAATTATGAAATTCCTGATCGGAAAACTTTGTCAACCAACCTTATGACAAAGGAATATCTAAACAGGCTTGAACAATTGAAGTCCTACGTTGAAGTTGAAACTAACGCAACGTCGGTGTGCATCACGGTAGATTGTTGGACATCACATCTCGCATCATGGATAGTTACATGGCAAAAACCGCGCATTTTATTGCAAGCCTTAAGAGGAACAATAAAAATTTAATGCAGTTCTTCCAATTTTACCGAACGAGGAATGGCAATATTTATGGTGGAAATGAGCGCGGAAAATTATTTGGTGGCAAGCAATGCAACTGTTTTCACCTCTAGTCTCACGGTCATTTGCCATTACTTTTGCCTAATTCCAGATTAATGTCTACCAGTAATGGCACTGGCCAAAAAGCTCGAAAGCGGAATGATCAAAAGACTTGGCAATAAAGAAAAAAAATTAAAAAATGGTTTGAGCGCACTACTGGATTCGCGATTCAAATTAATAGCGTTCAAACAAGAGGAAAACAAAAATTACATAATCATTTCTTTACTAAAGATAATGGTTCAGTTAATTATTCTCACATCACAGTCACATCATCCGCAAAACTCCGAACCGATACCATCCACGTCGGCGTCAAATGCACCAGCTCCACTAGAAGTGAATACCGAACTAATGCCTAGCTTTAGTCTGTGGAGTGACTTCGATTTGGAAGTAAACGTTGAGGATACTCCAAAAACAAATCAAGAAAAGGCTTTGGAAAGTTGGAGAGATATTTAAATCAAAGCTTAATAAAAAGAACAAAATGTCCTTTCATGCGGTGACGGAAGCACAAATAAATATACCCGACCCTATTTAAATTATTTGGCCAGCATTGCAATATAATGGTGATGTCGTGGCCATATCGTAAATTTGAACACATCACGAAATGATTGATCAACAGTTTATTGGCCACATCTTGACGTGGCTTGGGCAGATCAATGATAAGAAATCGTTTCTCGATAAAGGCAACTAAACGCGAGGCCACTTCATGAAATGGTTAAGATTATTTGGTCACATCGTAAAGTACTTACATTAATTACTGGTAGAGGCGCTGAAAACTCCTTGTTTATGTGTGAAGATGGCGGCCGCTGGCAAGTGTTGCTTCTCACAATAATAAAGTTAAAAATTTGTTATTAAGCGAGGAAGGAAGTGATAACAAAAGAGTTTTTGACAAAAAGGTCCTCGAGTACTTTGCAAATTACGAAAAAACAGAGCAATATGTTAAAAAACCTTAGAGTTTGGATTGCATTTCACAGGTCACCCTATTTCTACGATCTGGCCAAGCGTGGATGACAAAATCGTGAAACGCTGAGGATTTTATGATCTGGTCAAACTAAGTTGGCCACATCATGAAATGTGACTATTTCATGAAATGATCGACCATTTCCCGGTGTGTTCAAATCTACGATATGGCCACGACAGTGACATCTGTTCCCTATAAAAGAAAATAATAAAAAAAAATGTTTATTTGATAAAAAGACATTTACATTTATGCTGAATTTTACAGGGGTTCCCAAACTAGGCTAGGCCTGTATTTCGGGAAACCAGTTAAAAGTAGAATTTAAATGTTACACTACTATTTAAGGTAGAAAAAAAAAATTAGAAAAAAATGAGTAAGTGGTTAGAAATTAACAAACAATTCTAAAACTAAACAACACGTATGTTTTCAAAATCGGGGTATATAATTAGTGACCGCAGTTTAAATGTAAATGAAATATATAAATATAAAATTAAATATCGTGTAAATAGCTGTAAATAATATAAAAATGCATTAACAATGGTTTTTTTAAATACGCCTATAAATAAACTGTTCATATGAATTATAATGGGTACGAGTCATGCCAATAGAAGTTAGATACTCTTTTCTCATTTAATTGACACTGGCAAGCTATACACCATCTTATAGGCTGGTTTTTTATTGACATATTTGAATATAGAACACACTTCTTTTATTTATTTTTTATTGGAATTAGCATCATTTTTTGAGGAATCTGGCGGGAATTCACTTGCAACAATGGAGCTCAGTCGACGTGATTTTCGTGCTATGATATATAATGACTTTAAAAAAGGTTTAAAGCCTCAAGAATGTTTTGAACTTTTGGCTTCTACTTTTGGTGAGTCTGCTTGTTGTACACTCAAAACGAAGTCAGTAGTTTCGTAACAGAGTCTAACCTCCGCGCTATCCTTAAGCAAGAAATTAGTGCCGCAATGAAGTCCAGTATAAAAGAGCTGGTCATATCTGAGCTACAAAATATAAACCAACAAATGGGCAGCTTTCACGACTCCATGACATTCTTCAATCAGCATTTTGAGGACTTAAAAGCTAATCTTGAGAGAAATCGACTCACATCAAAATTTTTCAAGAAGAAAACCTGAATTTAAAAACCACAGTTAACGACCTAAGTTCAAGGCTATGTTTAGTAGAGCAGCAAATGCGACAAAGCAATATTGAGATTAATGGTATCCCCGAAAAGAACTCCGAAAATCTTTTGTACATAGTTAATAAAATTGCGAAGTCCGTCGACTGCCAGCTGAAGGACGATGATGTACTCCATGTGACGCGTGTCGCTAAGCTCAACAAGGAAAACCCAAGGCCTAGGACGGTCGTAGCTAAGCTCCGCAGTACCCGCCACCGTGACGCCCTTATCGCTGCTGTCTCTAGCTACAATAGGAAAAATCCTGGAAACAAACTAAGCACAAACAACCTTGGCTATGATGGAGCAAGCTCGCCGGTCTATGTCGCTGAACACTTGACGCCGATATATAAGGCACTTAACGCGGAAGTACGAAAGAAGGCAAAAGAGATGTCCTACAAATTTGAATGGGTACGTAATGGACGCATACAAGTACGAAAGGACGAATATTCGCCCATTTTAGTCATCCGTAATTCCTCGTGTCTAAGCAAAATTAATTAAGTTTTTCGTTCAATTTACCGTATCAATGCTATTATAAGTTTACTTTCTAAATAATGGATATTTACTATCAAAATGTAAGAGGTATAAAAACTAAAACAAATGATATATATAAAAATATCTTACGTCACAATTATAAAATAATTGTTTTCACCGAAACACAATAGCGAATTTATTGATGATAGATACATTGTGCACCGCAGAGACCGATCAACTAAAGACAAAAAAGATGGTGGTGGTGTCTTGATTGTTGTCTCAAGGGACATTGAATCCACCCGCATTTATAGTAATGAAAGTGACTGCGAAGACATCCGGGTCACACTTAATGTAAAAATTAATAATGCACTAAAAATATTACTATTTGTGCGGTATATATTCCTCCGCCAGTTCAATTAAATTGTCTCAAAACATTTCTCGATAATGCCAACGATGTTATGCAAAATGTCGATGATGTAGTCATAACCGGTGATTTTAATTTAAGCTTTATTAATTGGACTGCCAATAAAGACTTTCTACGTAAAGTTCCTAGTAATTATAATAACAATTTATAATATAATATATGTGGCGCCACATATATAACACTTCATGGTGGACTTGGTATGTGTCGCAGCGTTACATACTTTGCCGTCCACCATGTTAACTTTTCGTCTGTGTAAGCGCGGATCCGCGTCAACACCAGTCAACTGTGTTGACACGGATCCGTGTCAAAATTTCTTGGTGAATCTTTTATTAAATTTTATTGTTAACTGAATAAGGCATATTTTCTATTGCGATCAAATAGTAGTAATTCAAGTGACAAAAAAAAAGAAACCAATCATTTAGTTCAACAGAACCGTTACTAAATTCACTTTGAACTCACTCCTCAAGGCGTCATTATCAAATTTGACAATCGTGTTTTCTTTGTGATTTATTTGCAAGAATCTCCTATAAAAACGTAAGTAAATTATATATTTTATGCAATTTCAATTCTAATTTACACTAAATTAAATTCAGCTTATCACATTGCTTAGCCATTTTTGAATTATACTCATTGTAAAAAACCGTTTACTCAACGGCCAAATTATATGAATATTGATTCAATTGTTTTGGTATAATAGCGTCTACGATTCACAAGTACTAAATATGAACTTAGATGAAAATTTTATGATGAATCTAAATAAACAATTAGTTTTTACATGTTTTGTTGTAATATTTAGCTAAACGTACTTTTTTCGAGTCGTAGTTGTATGAGCACGCACACTAATGCAATTTAAAATGGCGGATTCCGTGTTCGCACAAAAACTGCCAGTTAGTGAAACTACAGGATGTTTTTATCGTATATAACGGTTTTCGTCAAGTGTAAAATTTATGTTTGGTTGATTACTACATTATTTTATTATGTATTTTTTTATTTAGTTTTTATTTTCAATTTATCATAAATATTGATCCTATGTGAAAATTTCGTAACTATGTGAATTTCAATAATTGTTTTTAGTTAAATATTTTATTTATTTTATAGATGTCTGAATTACTTTCAACAAGTGGTCGTCCTCTCATTGTAGCAATGGAGAAGGAGAGGACGCCACATGGGACTCTCCGTGTGCGGAGGATGGGTTCTTTCATATATAGGTATATATGAAAGAACTAGCATCGGGCGTATTCGTGTAGGTGTTATAAAATTACATATTCATTATTTGTCTTGTAAAATCCTCGTGCTATATTTTAATTTGTACTTTTTCAGCTTTGGCAGCCAGACAATATAGAGGTTGGTTCCTACCAAGTCGGATCAAATGTTGAACCCCGCTGTTTGTTCCCGGAGGAGGACCCAACACAATATGTATTTTTTTTTGTATTATACGTAATTTATCTCCCCTTTATGCAGTTTCCCT
>CAUYWD010000040.1:0-13064 GCA_963576735.1 Bedellia somnulentella
TCCCGCTCGCCCGCCGGTCTCGGTCGCGTCGGAACACGTCGTATCGGCTGTCACACAGCTCGGTATCCAGTACTCCCTCACATAACCAGCTCTCCGTTACAATTATAATGTCATAATTATTATTAAGGATGTTATTATTAAAACTAACTAACTTTGTGCGCAACCCACGTGTGTTTTGATAATAAACTTTGAGTGTATCAACCAATGGACGTGTAATGTCTCAAAATTACAACTGGTTTCATAATCCTTATGACATTACAAAATGGAGTTTGAAAACAGACTATTTCAATTCGAAAAAGTGTATCGTTTACATATATTATATGCAACAAAGTTAAGTTTATATTTATGTATATTTGCCGTTAGTTTGTTTTTATTGGACATCTGAATAAAATAAGAAAACGCGAAAAAAACTTGCTTTGTTTAAATTTATTATTAATTTTGTGTTTGACATTAGTTTTATAGTGGTCTATAGAATGATTATTCCCATGATAAATGAGATGCTTTTATAGCACGCGGCGCGGCGTATGAGACTGAGTAAGTGAAATCTGTGCATTACATACCGTCTTTCTTTATACAAAATGTTGTATTTATCGTTTTATCTCAACTTCATGCGCCATACGTTACCGGGGCCAATATTTTGACACGTCTTTATAAGGTTTTTGATAATTTGTTATTTTAATTACTATTTTTATTGCTTCGGGTTAAGAGTAAGAAATGTCATGGACTTTTATTTTTTAATCTAAATATTTAATATTGTTTGGTATAAATCGTACACGTTTAGATATAAGCGGTGTTGCATTATTTAGCAAAGCATGACCGCTGGTTTTAGCCAAAAATGTTGCCCACAACCTTTTTCCTGTGTGTTGCCAGGGTTAGACCTCACGGAAATGTAGTCAACGGTAAGCAAACAATATTCAGAAATCATTGACACATCGTTTCATGATCTGTATCACCGCTATAAACATTTAGCTTTTGAGAAACATTTTTTTTTGTATACCTTTTTTGGAAACAGTTAAGTTTTTTTCTATGGAAGTACGGAAGGTACTAGCTCGGCTAATCACTCGGGGTTATATTAGATATTAGTGCTCACCAAAGAGTCACACCGACTTAGTACTAAATACTTAGTTGTATTTTAGTGCAATAATATTATATTTATGTTTAAGGCGCCGTGGGTTCAGCGAAAAATATCATCTCAGGGGGTGCTGCCCCCGCGGGCGCGGGGAAGCGCCTGCGCGCCAATCGAGCGGCCGTCTCCCCGACGCGACGCCGCGTGCGCGCGTTTCAAAAACATACAGTAGGGTAAGCAATACAGTTATTGTCAACTCGACAGTTTTAGCCACTCGCAAATATTTTCTATGGTATGGGTTCGGACATTTGTTTATGATTATTTACATTTTCTTTCTAAAATATTTACGAGTAATTTAATGATTTTGACATGAATTCCTCATGTGGGGATTATTACTCATAAATAAAAGATGTTATTAAAGGAGAGAAAAAATTCGACACTGGTGGGGTTTGAACCCGCGACCTTCGGGTATACGCCCCCGTCGCTCTGCCAACTGACACTGTAGCTCAGCGCGAAATTTCTCTATCCTTTGTTTCTTTTTTACACGTTCAAGTAGTGTTTGCGTTTCCTACCTCCGAATTTTAACTAATTCGAACCCCACCAGTGTCGAATTTTTTCTCTCCTTTAATAACATCTTTTATTTATGGATATTTACGAGTGGTTATAACAGTCAGGGTGACGAAAACTGTATCGCTTACCCTAGGTTATCAATTTCAAAAATAGTTTCTACCACGGCCGTTTACAATATAAAATGTAATGATACGATAGATTTGTCTACCCCTGTCAGTTTATACAAAATTATTACAGTGATAATTTCATAACTTTTGCCGTGTCGTGTCGGCTTAGAATAACACTACCCCATTTCTACCCGTGATCGTAAGAGGCGACTAAGGGTATAGGGGCTTTTTAAGTGATTTTTGGGCGATGTGGTTGGAGAACCGTCACCGAAATCATATATTATTACCATCTTTTCCCAAATCAACTTCCAAAAGTGGCTGAGGAATTTCTCATTCCAAAGCTCTGGCTATCCCGTTAAGGGATTTATAGCCGTGAGTATATGTATGTATATAATTTTCAGTTTACACCTGTAACTACTTGATATTATTGATTGAAATTAGAAGTTACTTTAACGGTTTTGTTCTTTTTCCCATTCCTAATAAATTAAACAATAAAATATAAAAATGAGTGCAATCTATGAATTGAATGAATTCTTTTATATTTGCTAATGCTAACCGTACGCACGGTCACTCTCACGCCTACATTGACGCGCATCGTATACAGATAGGTCACTCGACACTAACGGCGCCGCACGCGCGTATATTGTAAGATCTGTAACACAAGGCGCGCGCGACATAGGTCCATCCCCTAAAGCAGCTCACCGAGCACTGAGCGGGCAGCGGGCGGCGCTCGGGCACGAGTAGGACTGCGAATATCGATGTTTTTAAAATATTTGTTTTATTGAATTTATTAAAAAAGAAAACTAATCGCCAATTATTATTAGAAATACAATTGCCCAAATTATGATGCAAGTTATATGTAAGTAGGTAAAATAAATAAAATATAAAATCATTTTAAAGAGTGTAATTAGAGGCATGTTGGCGATTTTTTTCTATCGAGCGAAAATTTATTAATCACGTTTCGAATCGCCAATTTCACAGCAGAAAAGCCTCAAGATTTTGATGTATTTTTTTCAAAACCATATTTTTATAAACATACGCATTATAATGTTTCAAAAACTCTGTTCGCTGGACTAACGGCACCTTAATCATGGGGAAGTTTACTACGGTAACTTCAATTAGGATTATTCTTAAAACAAAATGTAATAAGACTGTCACCAATAATTCTGCTATATCAGTTTTGAAGTAATAAAATAACAATGTATTCATTTACGAACGATTTGTGACATATCTTAAATACATCTGTGCAGTATGTTAACCCGGACACTAAATATTTTTTTATCTACACCAATGCGTTTTTTCTAAAATTTATCATCGGTTTGAAGATTAGACCTCTTGTGCTTTGGTTATTGCTGGGGCTAATTACATAATGCCACGATCGTAAGTTTATCAACTTAAAAATTGAACAATAATTACTTCAAACCATATTTTAAAATATTTCCAAAAAATATATCAACTCTGTGCTGCATCGCAGGAAGCTACTAATCAATATGAAATGTATATTTTTTCCAGAACTTATTATGTAAGTGAGCTTTGACAAATAAATCAGTTTATTGTTAATTTGTTCGTTTTATTTTCCTCATCGTTTGTACACGGCGTATAAAAAACGGATAAATGGCCTTATTGCTATGAAATAAATACACTGAAGAGGAACCAGCAAAACACCTGATTGGAGATTTCTATTTAGACGCTTTGGCTGGACTTTTTTGGTATTTGCGGCCAGTATGTGTATGTATAATATTAAATATTGGATGTATTGTATTTGTATGGCTATTCAATCAGCAATACCAGAAACAAGCTGTACGGCTGCGCTTCGCAGCCCTCAGGTGCTATTTATAACTTAGAATCACGAGATTCCCTTAAATATAACATAACATAAACATTCACGCCGAATATCCTCGAAGGGGTTGGCAGAGGTACTAATACTTCTGAACATCACGTGACTTTGTTACCTGGTGTTCAGAGTACCCACGTTTTGCATGGACAGTGTGCTCACGTGATAGGGGGCAGGCCTATCGCCGTTTTGTACGAATACACTGTCACATGACTAAGTACAACTCAGTCATGTGGGTTTCCTCACGATGTTTTCCCTCACCGTTAACAATCATGATAAATTAACCACACATATGTCTTTAGAAAAGACAAATAGAATGTCACTACCAGGATAAGCTGGTATGGCCTAGTCTCAACAAACATTTGGCGGGGTCGGAAAGTACTTGACTTGTGTATGCGGGAGTTCTCAGAGCGCCCAGCCCCTCCTCGCTCGTCATTTGTCGCATTGAAATATCGTTGAGGACTGCAGCTACGAAATATTCTGTTGGATCAGGCCAAGGATTTGTGATATGCATTTGCAACAAATACTGTTCCATAAATAGATGCCAGTGCAAGAAGGCAACCTTACTCTGCGATTCTAAATGTCTCCAATGCAAACCATGTAAGAATAAATAACAATTATAAATTATTACAATGTTTTGTTCATGAAAACCTCATCCCCAATTATTACTATTAAATAAAGAAAAGAAAAAATTCAACACCAGCGGGAATCGAACCCACGACCTCAGGGTACACGCCCCCGTTGCTCTGCCAATTAAGCTATAGTGTCAAGTGGCTACCAGAACGAAGTTCTTCTTTCCTTTTTTTCTTTTACATTACACTTTTTAAGTAGTGTCAGCGTTTCCTACCTCAGATTTTTTTAACAAGTTCGCAAGGCCACTTGTCTTTTTTTACAGGTAAGATGCAAATGTTGAGAACGCCTAAGTATCACATAATAAGAATGTTTTGTTCATGAAAACCTCAGGTGGCATCAATTAGCAAGGCGACGGGGCCGTATACCCAGAGGTCGTGGGTTCGATTCCCGCTGCTAGCGGAATTTTTCTTTTTTTTTATAAATTATAGCTTTTTTTATAAAAATCTGTATTACTTGATCTTGATACAGTATCGCCCTATTTCTGAATTGAGTATTCTAAAGCTGAGAACGACTTAAGTATCGTTTTGTTTCATTCAGTTGTTAAGATTTCAATGCGACAGAACGATACTTAAGTTGTTCTCAGCTGGAATTCCTAATTCAGAAATCGGGCGTATGATTGTTTGTTATACCATATAATTGAGACATTATGGCTTTTATTTAGAAAAACACTTATAATTTGTTAAATATGGTATGATTGTTTTATTGCTGTATTAAGTAGATTAAAGTTTGATTGATATTATGACTTAACGACGAATCATTATAGTTAAATAACAATTATTATTTTTCTATTTACGGAGTATTTTATTCAGTTTATCTATTAATTTTCATTTACTTGATGTACTTTAACTGTTTAGACTAGACCGTACCAGATTATCCTAGAGTGTGCGCATCTATATCAGGATCAACTGGTTTGGCCTAGTCTAAACTGGTCTATCCAATCGGCCTTAGGACAAATTAGTTTGGACTAGGATATACTGGTTAATCCTATCGCATAACATGAACAAAAACTTTTACGCCGAATATCCCCGAAGGGGTTAGCAGAGGTACTAGTACTTCTGAAAATCACGTGACTTTGTCACCAGGTGTTCAGAGTACCCACATTTTGAATGGACAGTGTACTCACGTGATAGAGGGAAGCCCTTTCGCCGTTTTGTATACACTGTCAAATGACTCAGCCATGTGGGTTTCCTCGCGATGTTTTCCCTCACCGTTGACAACCATGTTAAATTAACTAGTCCTATCGCCTATAGGAAGAACTAGTTGAGCCTAGGCTATACTGGTTTGTCCTAAAATCGGGTTTGGTCGGTAACATATATATGAAAACATCATTTGTGAGAAAAAACCTGGCTTTATTTATAAAATACAGTGACAGATATACTCGAAGTCGCACGGACGCGTACAAGCTCGCACGGATCGCCGTGGGAAGGGAAGGGACCGCCTGTGGCGGTGCGCGTATTCGCCTTGTCGTGAATCGCGCGGTCAGAATTTGTTTATTTAATCAGCTGCAGCCACAATATTCTCTTTCATTGACCATTTTGAAATGTAGCTGTATCTCAGCTTTGATGCACGAGTGTGCAGAATATATAAAATTCAATTTTCTTCTTCAAGTATAAATTTATAAAGATATGAAAATAGTAAAGTCTAAATAATTAAATTAGAATAATACTACCCCATTTCTTCCGGTGGATGTACGTAAGAGGCGACTAACGGTATTGGGGCTTTTAAGGGATTTTGGGCGATGCGGTTGGAGACCCATCACCAACAACCTTTATTTTGCCATCTTTTCCCCCCACTCAACTTTCCAAAATTGGCTGAGAAACTTCTAGTTCCTTAGCTCTGGCTACCCCTTCTAGTGATTTATAGCCGTGAGTATATGTATTTATGTATGTAAAATCTAAAGAAATTATATACGAAATTCTGCAGACATCGGTACATTCGATTGAAGAAGTTTGTAATGTTAAGTTATGCGATCGAGTGAGATTCGTGAAAGGTGCGGTGTGAAAGATGTTGTTGTTGTCGTCCTATGGCACCCCACTGGTGCACAGGGCCTGTACAAGCTCCCGCCACGCCTTCCTGTCTGCAGCTGCAGCGACTTCCCTGGCCGCAATCCAGCTCAGTCCCGCCGCTCGCAGCTCGCTCTCCACGCTCCGGCGCCAAGTGTGCACGGGACGGCCGTGGGCTCGCTTGCCGTCCGGTTGTTTCCACTCGAAAGCAATGCTGGCATTTGTGGTCCCTCTTCGAAATGTGTGTGAATTCGAAAGGTGTGAAAGATGATATTGTAAAAAAGATAGAAAAAGAAATGTTAGGATGGTTAGTGGGAACTGATGGCGTGAATTATATTTATATGCAGTGCAGCAACCAACTGGAAATTATTTTATAAATACATTGATGACAGTTCAGCGCCTTCCTCTCTTGAGATCATTCGTTAAGTTACCCTTATTATAATTTATAATTATTCTAAAAAGCATCTGTCTAATATTGAGGCTAGTGGACCGTCCCAGCTTCGCACGCTATTTGATATTTGTCAAATATTTAAGTTTTTTTCAAGCACTGGCCACTGTTCGACCCTAATGAAATTAAGCGTGACGATGAAATTAGCCTATGGGAGTACTGTTAGAGTGCACACTACTGCGGACTCACTCGCTCATAGCAGCGTCTCACTCATATTCCTACATCGCGGTATGTAAATGTTTTTCGAAAGCTTAAATACAAATTATAAGTTGGCACACAGCAGGGTGTACTGCCCAGTATATCATAGCTGTTCCCACAAGCCTATGTATCAGAGCGTTGTAGGTTTTTTATTATTGGAATATTTATTTAAAATCGGTTGATTGGTTTCGAAGCTAATTCATAACAAATAGACAAGACAAACACACGTTAACCAATTTTTCTTCGTTCTAGTTTTGATTATCATCTGTGACTTTAATGCCTTTTTTTACCTTTGTTTGTGAGTGTAGTGAGTGATATTAATAATGTTTTTATATTGATCCAAGTTACTGTCCAAAAAACTCAATCCATGTTACCCAAACAAATCCATACAATGTATATTCACCACAGACATGTATTTGAATAGATGCCGCAAGTGCATGTACTTCGCGTGTAAAAACTGAGTAAAATTATCTTAGTTTATCGCCATTTGATTGAGTCCGTGCTCGAACGTTCTCGGTGACAGATGTCAAGCTAAATATAAAAAATGCCTAATTGTGCCGTATTGAGTTGCAAAAACCATCTAAATAAAGCGGGACTAATTAATAGAAAGATTTTCTTTCATCGGTAGGTCACTTTATTATTGGATTATGTGGTTTTTATTGCAAAATCAATTATTTCGTGTTCGTTGTGGTCTTACACTGAAAAACTTTTAAACGAGTGTGTATCGCTTAATTTATAATACATTGCCGCTTTTAGTTACAAAGCTATCTAGTATGGCTTGTCTATTAAAACACGCAATGAACATCAAAATTAACGATATTTTCACCTGTCAATCAGCTACATGGTACGGTAGCTATTGTCATATTTCTGTCATTTTAAGCAAAATGTGTTGTAACTACACAGATAGTTGTATTCGATTCTAATTCTAATCGATTTTGGGAACAGAGAAATGATAATATTCGCGATGGATGTTCCATGTATCTAAAATATTTTTATTACTACAATGTTTCTGTTAAATAACACTGGCCAACAAAAAAAAACTTTTTTTTTGGTGCGGTAAAAATTTGTTTAGATATTGTTTTTGAACGTGTCTCTGATGACAAACCTACAACTGCCATTTTTGTATCAGCTCTAATTTCATAACTACCCTCAATTTTAAAATTTCGTCACTTTGACTTCAACAAAGTATCGCAATTCTTTTATTTTCATCAATTTCGTTGTTTTGGCATAATGGCAAGCTCATCAAGATGTTGTTTGACCAATCCTAATTCATTTTGTTATATTTGTGGTGAATATACGTTTGAGGAAAACAGAAAACCCATAACAGAGTTCGTGAAAAATGCATATTTCGCATACTTCAACCTATCTATTGAGCATCAAGATAAGCCTTGGGTGCCCCATTTTGTGTGTAAAACATGCAGAGAACATTTGAGACAATGGACAAATTGCAAAAGAAGATGTATGAAATTTGGGATACCGATGATTTGGAGGGAACAACAAAATCACTTCAACGACTGTTATTTCTGTTTGGTTAAGATTGTCGGCATAAATCGAAAGAATAGAAGTAAATGGACATATCCTGATATACCATCAGCGAAAAGACCTGTACCTCATTCCGAAAGTGTCCCTGTGCCTACGTACCACTCGCTGCCAGATATCGAAGTGGAACAATATAACGAAATCCAAGCAAATCCCGAGATCGACAGTGATTATGGCGAGTTGAATCGAACCTCTCGTTTTTTTTCACAAGGTGAGCTTAATGATCTGATAAGGGATCTAGATCTTTCAAAGGAGCGTGCTGAATTGTTGGCTTCTAGATTAAAAGAGAAGAATTTGCTTTCACCAAACACAAGAGTTACATTTTACCGTCAAAGAGAACGCGATTTGCTACCATATTTTTCTGAAGATAACAATCTTGTTTATTGCAATGATATTGGTGGTTTATTAACAAGAATGGGTTTACAAAAGTACGACTCAACTGAGTGGCGTCTTTTTATAGACAGTTCCAAAAGAAGTCTCAAATGTGTATTGCTTCATAATGGTAATAAACACGCTTGTGTTCCAATTGCTCATTCTACCCGAATGAAAGAAGAGTATGAAGCAATTGCACTGCTTTTAGAAAAGATTAAATATGATAACCACCAATGGTTTATATGCGTCGATCTCAAAATGGTTAATTTTCTGTTGGGACAGCAAGGTGGATATACAAAGTATCCATGTTTTATGTGTCTTTGGGATAGTAGAGATAAACCGAATCACTGGGTACGAAAAAATTGGCCGATCAGAGAAAGCCTAGCTGTTGGAAAGCAAAATGTTATAAATACACCTTTAGTCCCCCGAGAAATGATCATTTTACCTCCTCTACACATAAAACTTGGTCTCATGAAACAATTTGTAAAAGCATTAGACAAATCGGGCTCATGCTTTCAATACATTACGAGGGCATTTCCAGCTTTAAGCACAGAAAAACTCAAGGCTGGAATATTTGACGGTCCTCAGATAAGACAGTTAATTAAAGATGATAACTTCGCAACATCTATGAATGAAACGGAACTTGCTGCGTGGAACTCATTTGTGCAAGTGATCAAAAATTTCCTTGGTAATCATAAGGCAGAAGATTATGAAAGTATTGTAAACCAAATGCTTTCTTGCTTTCAAAAGTTGGGATGTAATATGAGCATCAAGGTTCATTACCTACACAGCCATTTGGACTGCTTCCCGCATAACCTGGGTGACTTAAGTGAGGAACAAGGAGAGCGGTTTCATCAGGACATCAAAGTCATGGAGGATCGATACCAGGGTAGATGGGATACTCACATGATGGCTGATTACTGCTGGGCTCTTATGAGAGACAACCCAATGCATAAACATGAAAGAAAATCTATTAAGAGGAGTTTTTTGTACACTGACTAATAAAAAATGTGTTTTTTCGTTGAAAAATTTTTTTTTTTAATATTTTCAAAACTAGAGCTGATACAGAAAAACTGATTACATATTTGAAATCAGTGAAGAAATTACTTTCATAATCAGGTCTTAAAACAACGGCACCAAAAATAGTGTTGGCCAGTGTAATTAATTGGAATACTCTTGTTTTAACTTTGTTTTATATAATAAAAGAACAGTTTAATTTTATAGTATTTTCTAAGATTTTCACGATTGCACATTATAATTAAAACAACTTTTGATTTTCGGATATTTTAATCACGTATTATTACATTATTTTTAAAGCCCGACGTTTCGAAAACTTTTCAGTTATCATGGTCACGGGAAGACTGAGGTGTTATTTGTCATTATACAGTACTATAAAATTATTAATACTAACTACCTTCACAAAATTTTAAGTTACATTTGCGTTTAATATTTGCTATGTACAAAAAGAGCTAATGTTATCTGGAGTCTTGCTAGTGTTCTTCCCTCGCTTAGTTGTGCTAATGATCGGGTTCCAAGCAGGTGGTAATTGCCAACCATCATCTCTATTGAAGTTTGGATGTTTCTTTATTTCAATAGACTCGCGTATCATTCTAGGTATCAATCGATTCTCTTTTGCTAGAATTGTAGGTTTGTCAAAACGCATTTGGTGGTTTGGCTTATCGAAGGTGTGTTCACACAAAGCAGATCTTCCAGGACGCCTATTCTTCATATCAGCAATATGTTCTCTAACGCGAGTTGCTACACTACGCTTTGTTTGGCCGATGTAATAATATGTAATAATACGCGGTTAAAATATCCGAAAATCAAAAGTTGTTTTAATTATAGTTTAATTTTAGTTACAAGTTTTTCTCTAAGCTACATTTCTTAACGTATGGTATGTGTCAGTCTTTATTTACTTCCTTCCTTCACTCAGTATTGCCAATATAAATGTACATATATACACGAACACGCCTCCTTACATAAGTTCAAAGCTTCTTAAGTACTACAGTAATTATAATCAATTAGGGAACTATACTCCTTTAATTTAAATCTTTTTGTTCATGAAAACCTCATGTAGGGAGGTCGCGGATTCGTATCCCGCCTGTGTCAAAATTTGTCTTTCCTTTATTTATTCTTTATTTATTTTTTATTCATTATTTATTATACTCCTTTAAATTTCGTTATCTGCAATTTTATTTTCTGACTCTATTTTGTATACTTCCCTGCTAAACATTTTAATTTACAAAATGATAGTGAACTTCAATATGCTTAGAATTCTTTGTAAAGTTTCCATACTTAGAAATAGCTATAGCTGCTGAATTATCTTCATAGATTTTAACTGGTTTACAAACCTTAGTAAAGACATCATTCATTACACAAATGAGAAAATTTAATTCTGTTACTGCTTCTGATAATTCCACATATTCAGCAAATGTTGAAGAGTTTGTTACACTACTTTGTTTTTATTTTATTTCCAATATTGAACAAACGAAGAGTTCCGTACTATCATCTATAATAGAAAATAACGTTTTTGTATGGGAGCCCCTTTGATATTTACTCTACTGTTATTTAATTATGAAAATTTTAAGTATCTACTTATTAACGTTTTGATATTGAGCAAACAAATACGGAAAAAAACACGTTTATTGTAAGCCCCCCCCCCCCTTAAAATCCATTTTTTACTTGTATTTGTTGTTATAGCGGCAACAGAAATACGTCATTTGTGAAAATTTCAGCTTTCTAGTTATCACTGTTTATGAGATACAGCCTGGAGAAAAACAGACAACGAAAAAAAAAATACTTGATTATTTTTCCTTCTCTACAAGTTATTTTATTTGTTTTTTTTTTCAAATCTGAATTAGTTCTGGGTTGTATTATATTTTGTCATAGCGTCTTCTACTGGCTTTCCTTTTTGTAGATAAAATTTCTTCTCGGGGTTTTTTTTAAATCATTTTTTAACTTTCCGAGAACAAATTATTAAAACTAGTTAATTAGGTAGGTTATCAATAAGGACAAGTTATTATAATAATAAAGGCTACTGAACTACTCACTGACTAACTGACTCATTAACTCACTGATTTAGATCGTTGTTCTCCGAGAAGATGTAGTGGTGGAGGAAAATAATGTAGGAAGAGTTGCTCAGGATAAAAATGAGACCATGAGAAAATAGCGTTATTAAAAAACAGGTATAATTCTAGATTTATCATTCTTCTGTCAATTTATCATTCGTCTGTCGATGCACTCGAATATAATCGATTGAATCGTTTACGCGCTGACGGGGAGTTCCCATCACTGAATTGCTCATGTGACGTCACAGTAGGTGGAAAAATAATGGCACGCTTGGTTTCTATACAAGAAATGACACTTGCGTTATCCACAAACTATATAGAGATTACTACGTAATCAGACTAACCACTGCCCTAGCTATCGACAAGACTTAGTCTTTGATGTGTACACCTTTGCTTTTGGCTTGTTTTGTTTTTATTTTAACGAAAGAATGACTAAATGGCTCTCCAATGCGTTATAGTGGTAAGTTATGCCAGCTGCGAACTAGAGGGACCACACAGGCCCTTGGGGGAAAAAAAAGTGCTTCTTTTTTACATAAATTCATATACTCACGGCCATAAATCCCAAAAAGTGGTAGCTAGAGCTTACATTTTAGATTTACATCCAAAATAGTTTTAAACTTTTGAAAAAATTGTTTTCAGTCCAGTAGTTGAGGTGTTAAGATGGAATGTAGTCGCAACATACATTACATTAAATTATACGTTCTTGCTTTGCAGTCAGAAGATACATACATATAAAGAAAGGAAATGTGCACTCATCATAAAATAAATAGAACATAATGATAAATATAAGTAGCGTCGAAGAGTGTACCGGACTATTTTTAGTGCCACAGGTTCTTACACATCCAACATTTTTATGCATACGAAAAAGATCACCTTCCTTGAGTTAGTTTTGGTTTATATTTAAACACTCAACACTATAGGCTGCATAGTTTATATCTTACCCTAAAATGAAACAAGGATACAAACAAATAATACTGTCAGTATCAAATCAAACCACCCCATATCTACCCCTAAGGTCAAGAACAAACTAGAGGAGTCATAAGGCCGTGGCGTTATCTATTCAAATACAGATCTGTGATATTCACCCATGCAAATGAAACAGCAAAAGTGATTACACTTTCGAAGTAGCTTCCAAGTAAAACTTTCTGGGTGCGATTCAGTAAGATTGGCCATTTGGTTCGTTTGTTTGGTTTGGTAAGCTTTGATTGTTTTTTTTTGTGTTTGTG
>CAUYWD010000041.1:0-16112 GCA_963576735.1 Bedellia somnulentella
GTAGTAAAAGTTTGTCCAAATTACTGCAGTTTTATTTAATAACAATGAATGTTTCATAAAATACCATATGTGTTGTGTTAGTTATTCTAACTTAGTTTAACATTGACCAGCAAATGACCCCTTGCAAATGAATAAAGAACTAAAGGATATCTAAATAGAATAATTGGAAAAGTTGGGAAAATGGAGACTTCAAGATCAATAAACAATGACATTGAAGTGATGGAAAACGAGGATGATATTCACGACGACTCCGAAGAAAGGGAGCTGGTGAATGACTCATGCTCCACGAAGGTCCTGGATGTGTCGGATGGACCCGCTGATAGATATTACCTCGTCTACTGGCTATTTTATTTGTTTGGAATCACTTCTTTAGTTCCTTGGAACTTTCTCATTACTGCAAATGATGTAAGTAAATAGTTATTGTTTAGTAAATTATATTAGTTATTAAACCATAGAAGAGATAGATATGCACTAGTTTCTTTAATCATACTTAGTAGTTATGGGTGATTATCCAAGTTAGAAATATTTTATTAGATTATTTAGATTTTTATGCATCCATAAAGTGGATTGAGGCCTTTGACTTAATCTGCAGCAATTCAAAACTTAATTTACTGTACCCTCCTGAGGTTCAGCGGACCACTTTTCACGGTACCACTATAGACATTCATGTATTTTACTAATGAAATGAATGGTGTGAATATATGTAAGTACTTTTTATAAGTAATTGAACAAATAAGTTAACATGCTGTTAATCATCATGCGGCAAAATAATGTTTAAAAAATCTGCATTATTTTATAAAAGTAAAAAAGATATGTTTCTTGTTTAGCAGTCCCACATAAATATTTAATTTCACTTAATATGGTATTTCATTAAATTGGAATGTAGTTATTTACCTGTGAATATTTCCACTGTATATCTGTTTATCAATATTAGCAACAACATATTAACAACAATACATAAAAATATATTGTTGTTTGGGAGCCCTGCTATATATTTCATCAATAGTGATTATTTATTGTTATTGGCAGCAACAGATGTATAAATACTGTGACAATAGCATCCCTACATATAAATTCTGTTTAAAAACATAAAAGAAATAATTTATTAATTGCTTCAGTGCACAATAATTATTATAGGTTGGATTATATGCACTTGCATGTTTGCATATGCAAATGCATATAATATTACTTTGGTAGTGCAGTTGTATTGTTTGGTACTTTTCCAATGAAAGTGCTTGTTTCAGCAGTTATTATTGATGGGTGGTTGCATGTGAGGTCCCAAAAAATCAATAATTCCCAATTAGATTTCCCTGTGGGTACATTCAGTATTTACTCCACTTCTGTCACTTTTTCCTGAATCTTCTAATAATGAGAAAATATCTTCTTTTGTTTGTGACAATATGCCTTTTGTGGTGAAAGTTGGTGGGGCTTTGAATATTATTCACCTGCAAATAATTCATATAACCTATAATTTTCATTATTTGAAAGAACCATTGCTAGAAAAGCATGCCAAGGCTATTTTTCGTAGTTGTACAAATATTAACACATGGCAGTGAACATGGTTAAAAGCTGCATTCAAGATGAACCTAGTCTGCTAATTTTGTAAATCAGAAGCCAAATAATTGTGTATTAATATAATTTATAATAACATATATTTTTAAATGACACTAATTGATGTGTAATTCTCACAATAAATATTTTTTGATAGGTTCATATTTATCCTTATTTAGTTCATGCCTGCATGCATATTTCAGCATTTTGATAGTGGATGTAATACAAAAAAGAACATATAAATTGAAATTGCTCAATTGGTGAAACACTTTAGCATAATTTTAAGGCTTCTGCCCTTACAACATATTTTTTTTACTGCCACTATGCCTTTACTTTAATGTTTTAACTTATATTTCATAATCTTTTCCACACCCAATTTCTAATAATGAAACTCAGAGTACTGCTTTTTGGGATTTATAGCTGCTAGTAAAGTAATTAATAATAATAAAAATAATAAAAATTTTATTCAGTTTTCAAAAGTACATAATATTCGTCTTAACCTAGTTAATTATTTAAAGTACAAAATATAACATTTTCCTGTTCCTGAGCTAGGTAATTTACCTGTATTTCAGGCAACAATAAACAAAAAAGGCTTAAACTATCAGTTTTCATATAATGGTATTTGTAAGTAGTGTATAAATTATTATCAGAATTCGATTGTATCTAACTAATTGTATTATTATGATAAAAAATAAATAAAAACATCTTATATTAACTTATTATATTAAGCAATTCCTCTGATTCCGTGTATGTAAGATTTAATAGCCACGATTTAAGTTTTTTCTTGCATTCAAAGTTGTTTGAGTTATATAATTCTAGTAATCTATTAATTTTATTATTTTTATTTGTTTTTTTATTGATAGTTTTTGTTTGTAATACTCATTTAGGGTCTATATTTACCTCTATAAAACGTTTATCATTATATAATTAGGAATATTTAATTATAACAACAAAAAGCATAACTGTTTTTGCATAGTTTTTCCTGGCATCTACAAATAAGGCATAATTTTAGTACATACCTATGTACTATTAATTAATAAATATTAATTAATAAATAGGGTTACCTAACCCTTACTAAATTAATAAAGTTAGCGGGTTATGGCAGCACATGAACCTAAAGTTTCAAGTAATTTTGTGTGAGTACTAGGTTGGCATTAAAGCTTTGCATGCCGAAAATTGGAGCTAATATACATGGGGAAATTTTGAGGGTGATTATTTCTCAATGGAAACATTTTTTTAAAACTCTCCATCACAACCTGGTACCCGATGCTTATGACCATCATACAAAGTTTGGTAGACATTTGTTTGGCCATTTAGTAGGAGTGATGTCGCAAGCAAAATACGAAAGTTGGGGGTAAATAGAGCATTGAACGCTACCCTTGCTTTGCTCCAATAATTTTATTTAACATTTCTACTATTATGCCAAATAAAGTACATATAGAGTCACAAAGTTGCTTGCATAAAACTTATGGCAAAAATCAAAATTAAAGGTAAGAAATAATATGTGTCTATAGGTTCCCCCTCTCATTTATTGATTTGTTTCAGTACTGGATGTACAAGTTTCGTGATGTGGAGCCGAGTAACTTCACCATATATGATCTGGGGAAGACACAGTTTCAAGCAGAATTTACCTCATATCTCAATGTCGCGTCAGCTGTGCCCAACTTCTTGTTTCTTGTTCTCAACTCGCTGTATGGCCATTGGTGAGTACTGGTTTTGTTGCAATAAATTAATGATCTTTAGTGTTGGTTTGGAATAGCACTATCCCATATCCTCTTGTGAGTCTGGTAGACTTTTAACAAGAAACATATAATAAATTAAAGAAATTAATTGCTACTTAGTTTTCTGCCTATGGAGGATTTGTATCACAAAATTTCTAGAATATTTTAATACCGACGATTACTAGCAAATAAACAACTACTTATTATTTCTAAAACAAAAAGGGGTTATAAATCAATATGGTATTACTCTAAGCTTTACATGACAAAATAGAAATGTTTTTCAATGGCATATTTCGAAATGTTTATAAAATAAAAAGGTGAAATTCCTGTCTAATAGGGTGCCAATGAAGACCCGACTTCAAGGATCTCTGATAATAGTAACAATTCTATTCATCGTGACAACTGCCCTTGTTCAGGTGGATACAGATGGATGGCAGAATGGGTTCTTTATACTTACTATGATCACTGTGGTTATTATGACAGGTAAGGTGTATGGAATACTGTTATTTTTATTATTTATATGTTCCAACTATTGTATCAGACATAATACTGTCTGGGTGCTTAAATCATATTTTAGAATTAAGGTGGTGGTTTATAGAATATTATTAAACTTGCAAACTTGTAGAAATCTATTCAGTATTACTTTAAAATTAATTTACGCATATTATTTTCACATAACTAAATAAATTGTATTATTCACTTTGTTTGCTATTAAGATAATATTTTGGCTTATGAAACCTAAATAAAAAAATTACAATAGTATTGTATTTTAATAATTACTTAGATCTTAACACTATCGTCAATAAATTATTTAAAAGATCAATTGTATTTCAGCTGCAAGTGCCATATTCATAGGTGGTCTAGTCGGCATAGCCAGCAAATTCTCCAAAGAATACATGGCAGCAGTGATCAGTGGACAATCACTAGGAGGAATAATCGCCGCAATCGCCCAAATCATATCGCTGGCCTTCAAGATATCGCCACAGCACAGCGCTTTAATATACTTCGTGATCGCCGATTTCGTCGTTATAACTTCATTGGTTTCCTACGTTTTGCTGTATAAGATTGATTTCTTCACGTATCATATTTTACGAGGGGGTGGCGGTGTGTCCACTAATAGGCATAGAGAGGTTTCTATGGTGGCTGTGGTCAAGAAAATTTGGGTGTATGCGTTTTCGATCTTTGCCGTGTTTGGGATTAGTATGGCGGTGTACCCAGCTGTTACTGTGTTGGTGCAAAGTCATCCCATTACTAAAGGGACTGACTGGAATAGTGAGTATCTTTTTATTTCAATATTTTTATGTACTAAACGATATAAATCCTTAAATAGCAAAGGTAGATATGGAATCAAAAATTCCTTAGCCACTTTTGGTAATCGAGATATAATTTATGGCTCGTTGTTTTTGGGTTTACAACTGTATCGTCCAAATTTTAATCTTTTTGTTCATGAAAACCTCATGTGGGGATTATTACTAATAAATAAAGAATAAATAAAGGAAAGAAAAATTTCGACACAGGCGGGATTCGAACCCGCGACCTCGGGTATACGCCCCCGTCGCTCTTGCCAATTGAGCTACCGTGTCAATAGCTGCCAGCGCGAAATTCTTCTATCCTTTATTTCTTTTACACGTTTTAGTAGTGTTTGCGTTTCCTACCTCCGATTTTTTTTTATTTTTTTTTAAAGATAGACAAGTGGCCTCCCGAATTAGTAAAAAATTCGGAGGTAGGAAACGCAAACACTACTAAAACATGTTAAAAAAAATAAATAATAGAAGAATTTCGCGCTGGCAGCTATTGACACGGTAGCTCAATTGGCAAGAGCGACGGGGGCGTATACCCGAGGTCGCGGGTGCGAATCCCGCCTGTGTCGAAATTTTTCTTTCCTTTATTTATTTGTATCGTCCAAAATCCATGCAAAATTAAAAAATCAACTTTAAATAAAAAAAAACAATCATTAGAAACAAAACTATATAAGTACCAAATCGACCGTCAGTGAACAAATTAGCAGAATAACAATGAGTGCATAACCTAAATATTCTCGTAGCAAATTGAATATTCCTTTCTTTGTTTCAGATATATACTTCGTTCCGGTTGTAAATTACTTGATATTCAACTGTGGAGATTACGCCGGTCGTCTTACTGCCGGATTTTTATTACGGGTAAGTTATTTATCAACAAAATAACGCTATTGATAAACGCACATACTTAATGATTCATTAAAAGTTAAGGTCTGTTAGTAAAAGCATTAACTTTTTATACCTTTCGATCTCTTTGATATTTATTATGAAATTATTTTCGAAAAAAGTAGGGGTAGCCTATCTATCATGTCAATGTACACACTACCAAAAAATTAAAATATATTTTAAACTGTGTATAAAACCAGAAGCGCAAGCACGAGCGCAATTTTATCGACGCGATAACAGTTAGAATGAGATGGCAGTATACGATCGTAAGTAAGTGCGTAAGAGATGGCTGCTTTATCCCAAGCGATTACTTGTTTAAACACGGCTCGTGCTTGCCCTTCAGGTCACAAAAAAATCAGGGATATAAAGAAAAAAATATGTTATAATATTATTCTTTTGTCCCCAGCCAACAAACCAATGGATAATAGCAGGAGCAAGCATCCTCAGAATAATCGGCGTACCAATGCTAATGCTATGTAACGCACAACCTAGGAGACACCTACCCGTCGTATTCCTATGGGACTACGAGTACATCATCATCATGATTATCTTCGCATTCTCCAACGGATATCTGACTAATATCGTCATGGTGCATTCTACTAGGTGAGTCTTTGCTTTTTAGATGGATTTTGGGTTATAGTGGACGCCAAAAATCGTGGCAGTCGTTGTTTTTTTTGACATTGTAAATTTAAGACGGAACTTGACCTACGCTCTAACATTTTTACGTTTTATTGCAGCATCTGCCACTAGTCTTTGTTTTCATTATAGTTTAAATTTGTTGTTGATTTCAGGGACTGTTAAGTTTTTATCATTAATCAAACTGAGACTTTATAGCGTTGATTTAACTTTCCCACCTAAAAAGATACGTCAAATATTAAAGGACATGTGTTCACATTTTTAATCAGACCTACATGAATATGTAAATTTCTAAAGATAGTCCAGATATTCTCAGATAAATACAGTGTATTCGTACAAAGTGGTGATATATTAAATTCTCTATCATGTGAATACACTGTAAATTCAAAAACGTGTACTGGGGGACAAATATGCCTCGAAACTATCAGTGCCTTTGCTAGTCTTTCGGCATTATATACGGCGAAAATGGTATGTTATGTCATACCTATGTGACGCTTTAGAATTAATGCACAGACAAAGAATGATTCATTTCAAAATTGCATGTTAGAATTAGCAATTATGCATTTGTTATCTAAATTTATCAAGGATGTGTCATCGCCTATCGGAGCTCGATCGTGAAATAGTGACACAGCTGAGATCAGTTTACAGTCAAAGGGCACTGGGTCGGTACTTGATGCAATTGTTCTAGTATTTAACACTTATAGTAATCCCTTGTTTCTCTGACCGGGGTAATATTATTTTAAGGTCAACTTAAAATAATATTACTGTGTACATAACACTATGGGTTATATATAACTAATTGGACCTTATGATATATATTTCAATGACTTCAGGCTCAAACACAAACGTTCACGCCGTATATCCCCGAAGGGGTTGGCAGTGGTGCTAATTTTTATTTTTTCTGAACATTACATGATATCATCACCTGTCGTTCAGAGTACCCACGTTTTGCTTGGACAGTGTACTGATCTGATAGGGAGCAGGCTTATCGACGCGACGTTTGGTACGAATACACTGTCACATGTCTAAATAAAACTCAGTCATGTGGATTTTCCGTACGATGTTTTTCCTCACCGCTAAAAACCATGACAAATTAACATATGTGTTTTTTAGAAAAGACAAATTGGTCTAAGCTCGACTCGGGGTTTGAACTCACATCTGTCTGTTTTGACGGGCGGGTGTTCTACCCATTGAACTATCACGGTTTATTCACTGAGTTACAAGTATTAGCATTACGAATGTCGTTTCTATTGTGAAGAAAAATATCAACTAACGAACTGCTAAGCACATTTTTATATATTTTATAAATTAATTTAATTTCCTCGATTACGACTAATATTATCATAACTTATATGGAAATAAAAGATAAAAGTTTATTTTAATCGTGTTTATTAATACGTGAAACATATTACGAAAATTTCGCAAACGCAGGAGTAGAAAACTTAACATATGTAATAAATATGAAATGCAATACACATACGGCCATGAAAAATTATTATATTATATTTGACTATTATTGAACGAACCTGAACCAGAGAGTTGGTTTACGAAACCTATGTTTTTTTATTCATTTGTAAAGTTCCTTATTTATGAGATAAAATAATTACAAGATGAATCCAACGATAAAGAAAATACAACTTTAATACTTTGATTACGTTTGCTAAAACTGGTTCTAATACTAATGTAGGCGTTTATACAAGTAAATACCAGTTTGATACGAATATATATTACAAATGACTCATCTCCAGCAAAGTTAACTTAGTTATATACATACACACGTATACTCTCGCCGTTAATTCCCATCGCGGTAGGCAGATACTCTCGATCGCCACCTTGTACGATCCTGACAAACCTCTCTAGCTTCGTTTACATCCATCAATCTTCTCATATATGCTAACTACTAGCTCTTTACAAAATAGAAACATATTTTAGTTGCGCCAACAAGATGCTTTTATTGTAACTAATACGGGTAATAATGACTAATCGACGGAAGTATAAAACTGGGGACCAAATGCATCGACTCATTTGTATAGCCTTAGCGAGTTCAATGCACCCATATTACCAGTATCATTAATGTAATCTCACTGCATTCGGATATTCTTTGCAATTAGATGCAGTTCTTTATACTGATAATAGCAGTAGATATAACCTTACCGACCTTTTAAAATTATTATGTTTTTGAATAAGAGGCAGGTGTTCGATGTATTAAGAATAAAAGAGCATGTATGAAAAGATTGATGGATGTGAACGAAGAGAGAGGTTTGTTAGGAACGTACAAATTAGCGATAGATAGTCTCTGCCTTCCCCTCTGGGAACTAATGGCGTGAGTATATGTAGTTAGCATTGCCGAGAATACGTAATCATCAACAAATAGACGCTCAATGCTGAACATAGGCCTCCCCCAAAGATCTCCACAACCAGTGGCGTAACTACAGGGTGGCAAGTCGGCAAAATGCCACGGGCCCCCAGCCGGAAGGGGCCCCCGGGCAGAGGAGAACCCCAACTCCCAGCATTTATTATTTATCATACATGTTTAGTAAAAAAAAAATTGTCTTTGATTTTTTTTTACCTGCTGAGTTGCATAAGCAAGTTCAAAAATGTATTAAAAATTAGAAGGATTTGTAAAAAAAAATTGTAACCCAGTTTTAGAACGTATCCGATGCCACGAGTGTTGGTATTACTGCGGATGTTCGGGGAATTCCCGCTGTAAGTTTCGGTCAACAGCGCTTTGAGTATACTTACCTACGCGTCCCGACAATTTGACACTCTCGGGGAATCCCTGATTCAAGTTTGTATATAAGAAAGACTCCACTATTCTATCTATTATTACGCAATACGCAAGCTCTCACTCAAGCAGTTAGCTGGTTATTGTTGTAAGAATTGGGTGTTTGTTGCAAGTGAGAATATATTTAATAAGTCAATTGGGAAAATAGGTTGACTATGTCTACGCGGTAAGAATTTTATTCTAATACTAGTGGATCGTCCCAGCTTCGCACGGGTAGCGTTGGTTTTTAAATATCTGAGGTTTCTTTCTTCAGTCACTGCTCAAGCATTGTGAAATTCAGCGCAATGTTTTCAATTTATTAAATTTATAGCACTCCCTAAACAGTGTAGTTTGGTCATTTTTAATGCGCTTTAATGAACGGTTCAGTATTTCCGTTTAATAGCAAATTTTGGAATAAAACGCTATGAAGTATTTATAACAATCTAAAAAATAAATCATTACGTGTTGTAGGATGCCACTACTGGCGCCATCTAGTATGTTATATGTAAATTAGTAACGATTCGGTTTTGGTCACGGGCGCGATGGCTTATTTTATGTATAATTTCGGTGTTTCTCTACCGATTTCTATGATTCTTTTTTTATTGAATAGGTAATAATGTAACCTTTTTTAAATTACCGATGAGTGAGAGGTTTACAAACGTAAGAGTAAACAAATATAATCAGAATGTTCCGAACTGCTAAGCTATCAGGAATTACACGTGTTATTGTGAGTCAACCGTAAAAGATAGACATAAACTGTTGAGGATTTTTTTTTAGATAATTTTATGAAGAATATTTCCGTCATACATGATTTCTATGTAAGTTTAACCATTAAGGCTGCATACGCGACGGAAGCTTAAAAAATGTAGTAACTTCTGCCGTTTTCCCAAAATTTCCCAAAATTCCCCTTTACTACTCTGCTGGAAAGTATACAAAAACCTGCCCAGGAGTATGGAGAATAATTGTACCAAGTTTCGTTAAAATCCGTCGAGTAGTTTTTGTTTCCATAAGGAACATACAAACCGACAGACAGACAGACAGACAGACAGACAGACAGACAAAAATTTTACTGATTGCAGTTTTGGCATCAGTATCGATCCCTAATCACCACCTGATAGTTATTTTGAAAATATATTTCATGTACAGAATTGACCTCTCTACAGATTTATTATAAGTATAGATTTAAAACAATTTATAAGATAACAATCATTTTAAATTTAATCTACCTATAAAAGCACAAATCACTATTTTGATATTTCGTAACTACCAAAACTATTTACCTATGTTCATCGTTCTTTCAATAATTATATCCATCTCGTTTTGCAAGGAAATTCTCAGTTTTCGATCCTCTTTTAGACACGAAATAGAAACATCATCTTCCATAGGAGAACTTGCTGACTTATTAATAATAAAAAATCATTTTATATCTTCAAGTTTTCCTGAAGTGTGCACTGCACTTCTATTATTTCTCACCATTCCTGTGACTACGGCTAGTGCCGAGCGATCGTTTTCAAGACTGAAATTGATAAAAACTTATTTAAGAAATTCTATGGGACAAGACAGGTTAAGCAACTTAGCTATTCTATCCATGGAAAATTCTATGGCCCGAAATTTGAACTTTGATGATATCATTACCACTTTTGCTGAACAGAAAGTCCGAGGGAAGGAATTTTGATAGTTAACATTTTATATTTTGAACAACTTGTGTGCTTTTAACAATATGATTATTCGGACTGCGTATATCAAATTGCTTTTTTTGATGTTCAAATCATTTTGACTACTCTATGTGCCCATATCAATAAGATGCTGACTGTACTTTTTTTTTATTTGAAATGGGCTTGCTCTTGACCACAATCATGTCTAAGCTATGATGTGGTCTACGATGGAGCGAGCTTACCCAGAAGATGCCTATTCACGTTACTTTTGAAACACCCAGGTTTATAATTAGGTATTTTTATTTTAAAGTGAATTATTAGAAAATCAAGTAACTAAGTATAATTATAAAGTTTGTATGTACCTGCTTAAAGTAGTGATTTATTATTGTACTCAAGTAAAAGTGTATAAATAAGTATTATAAAATAAAAAAAAATATATTGTTGGTTCATTTTTTTTATATTGGGGGGAGGGGCCCATCCGATGAATTTGCCACGGGCCTCGAACGGTATAGTTACGCCACTGTCCACAACGACTGGTCCTGTGCTGCCCTCATCCATCGGCTTCTAGTAACCTTCACCAAGTCAATGATCCACATTGTGGGAAGCCTACCGCACTAAAGCGAACATTTAAATTTTGTACTAAGATAATTTTCGATTCGATCCAATTGGGGCACAATTTAAATCGAACCGCTTTTAACGCCCGATTTCTGAATTGAGTATTCAATCTGAGAACGACTTAAGTATCGTTTTGTCTCATTCAGTTGTTAAGATTTCAATGCGACAGAACGATACTTAAGTGGTTCTCAGCTGGAATACTCAATTCAGAAATTTGGGCGTAAAACTACTAACTTTGAACTCATACTTAACTGTCGCGGCGTAAAGGGTAGGCAGAGTTAATAATACTTCGGTAAATATCACGTTTTGATTAAACTATGCATTCACGTAATAGGGGGCAGGCCCATTGCCGTTCTGTACGAATGCTAAGTATAACTCTGCACACACTACTCCACATGGGTTTCCTCAAGATGTTTTCCCTCACCATAAACAACTTTTTTTTACCACACATGACTTAAAAAATACACATTGGTGAAGAACCGTCTCAGGATTTGAACTCACGTCACGTACACTACAATAAATAAACACTACTTAAAAGTGTAAAAAGAAACAAAGGATAGAAGAATTTCGCACTGGCAGCCATTGACACGGTAGCTCAATGGCAGAGCGACGGGGGCGTATACCGTCGCGGGTTCGATTGCCGCCTGTGTCGAAATTTTTCTTTCCTTTATTTATTCTTTATTTATTAAAATAAATATTCCTAACCATGCGATAGGTAGTTTTAAAATACCTGGAATAATTAACGTAACATCTTAAGACTGGTCTTGATATAGATGCAAATTTTGTCTTGTTTTAATTGCAAATCAAGTAAACAGCATTGGAAATACTATATCATATGTTCAATTCATACATACATACATGTACTCACGGCTATAAATCCCATGAAGGGGTAGCCAGAGCTAGGGAATTAGAAATTCCTCAGCCACTTTTGGAAGTTGCGTGGGGAAAAGATGGTGAAATAAAGGTTTTTGGTGATGGGTCTCCAACCGCATAATACCGTTAGTCGCCTCTTACGTACACCCACCGGAAGAAATGGGGTAGTGCTATTCTAAGCCGGCAATACACAGCATGTTCAATTCAATTACAAGCATAACTTCAGAAGAGGTTCTTTTTAGTTTTAATTATCGAATAACTTATAAATGCTATAACGGCATGTAATTTAAAAATTCCTCAGCCACTTTTGGAAAGTTGTGTGGGGAAAAGATAGTAAAATAAAGGTTGTTGGTGATGGGTCTCCAACCGCATCGCCCAAAAATCCCTTAAAAGCCCCCAATACCGTTAGTCGCCTCTTACTTACACCCACCGGAAGGAATGGGGTAGTGCTATTCTAAGCCAACACTACCCTACGCAGGTAAAAACATCATAACTACATAAAGCTAGTAAACGAATGGATGCGAGAGTAACAGATGATGTAGTGAAGAATAGTGAAGATGAATATAAGAGAGTTAAGAATGAGGTTAAGAAGAAAATAGAAAAGAAAAAGCGTGATCTGATAGAATGGTGTGAGAGGAAACTCTCTGATAATTTCCGGAATAACCAAAAGTTGTTCTGGAAATATATCCGGAAAGAAAAGGGAGTTTCCCAAAACACGAGAGTGAATGTTGTGAGAGATGAACAGGGTGAATTGGCGACGGATGAAAGTAGCATAAGACGAGTATGGAAGAATTATTTTGAGGGACTCTTTGAAAAAGAGGATTCATCCATTTCTTCGCCAATCAGCAGTAATGTTGATTGGAACGACGTTATGGGTGACTTTAGTGACAGTGAGATCAGTATGGAAGAAATAATGAAAGCAATGAAAAGTATGAAACTAGGGAAAGCGGCAGGGTATGACAGGATAAACACTGAAATGCTGAGGGCTGGTAAAGGGGTGGTGGCTTCCTGGTTGTACTTCCTTTTCCAAAAATGCTGGTCGAGTGGCAAAGTGCCACAAGACTGGTGCAAAGCGGTAATTGTGCCTTTATATAAAGGAAAGGGGTCACACCAGGAGGCTAGAAACTACCGTGGAATTAGCCTACTCAGCATTGTCGGTAAATTGTATGCAAAGGTTTTGATTGAAAGAGTGATGAATGAAACGGATGATAAAATTTGGGATGTGCAAGCAGGATTTAGAAAGGGAATGGGATGTACGGACCAAATCTTCTCTTTAAGGAGCATCACCGAAAAGTTCTTAGCTAAGAACCGAAAGGTGTATTGCTCCTTCATTGATTTAGAGAAGGCGTATGATAGGGTGGTAAGAAAGTGTTTATGGGAGGTGTTATCCAAGTTCGGCTTGGGGAGCCAACTTATACGTGCACTGGTATCACTCTATGAGGATTCCAGTGCATGTGTGAGAGTAAACGGGGAAAATACTGACTGGTTCGGGATCTCTCGGGGTGTCCGACAGGGTTGTGTAGCTTCCCCGTGGCTCTTCAATTTGTTCATGGATGACTGTTTAACAGAGTTGCGTGAAAGTGATTATGGATTGAGAATGGGTGGATTCATCATTAAATGCCTCTTATATGCCGACGATCAAGTGCTACTTGCATCATCGGTGGAAGAGCTGCAAGAGATGATGAATATTGCATGTGCGTCTTTTGAAAAAAAGGGAATGAGGGTGAATGTGGATAAAACAAAAACTATGGTTTTTGAGAGAGAGGTGAATATGACCGAATGCGTGATTGAGATTAATGGTAAGAAAGTGGAACAAGTGAAAGAGTTTGTATATTTGGGAAGTTTGTTTACTAGGGATGGAAAGTGTGATGAAGATATCGAGAGAAGAGTGAAAAAGGGTAATGCGGTAAATGGAGCACTGGATAGTCTAATGTCTAGTCAGTCGGTGTCTGAAAAGGCCCGAATGGCTGTGCATGATGCTGTCCTCGTTCCTACGCTTATGTATGGCAGTGAATGTTGGGTGTGGCAGAAGAAGCATGAAAGTAGAGTGAATGCAGTAGAAATGAGATCCCTCAGAAAAGTGTGTAATGTAAGGTTATGTGATCGTGTGAGGAATGATGTGATTCGTGAAAGGTGTGGTAAAAGATGATATTGTAAGAAAGATAGAAAAAGGAATGTTGAGATGGTTTGGGCACATAGAGAGGATGGATGACAGTAAATTGGTGAAAGAGATATATAGAGCCAATGTGGAAGGTAATGTTAGTAGAGGACGACCTCGGAGGACACATTTGGATCAAATAGAAAATGTGCTCAAAAAGGCAGGTGTCCGCAGTATGAAGAATAAAAGAGCATGTATGAAAAGATTGATGGATGTAAACGAAGCCAGAGAGGTTTGCCAGGATCGTACAAAGTGGCGATCGATAGTCTCTGCCTACCCCAATGGGAACTAACGGCGTGAGAATATGTATGTATGTATGTATGTATTTTTATGTACGCAAGCACACATTTTATTACCCGTAAATAAAACTAGAGGGATTTGTCAGGATCGTACAAAGTGGCAATCGACAGTCTCTGCCAACCCTAATGTGAACTAATGGTGTGAGTTTATGAATGTATGTATGTATCTCCCCTTTGTAGTGTCGTACCAAATCATACATAAGTACAAATAGTTTAACCTTTTTCATAAATACGTTAGTACAGATGTTCTTTTAAATCTTTATTTTATACAATCCATTAGAAAAAAAGATGGTGAAATAAATAAATAAATGATGGTGGATTGCCATTTCGTAACAAATTCATAATTTAGTCGATTCAATTTAAATATGTCGCTATTATTAATTAATAATTTGTATTAACCACGTGTTTCCGTATTGGCAAACAAGTTTCGCTTTACTATTATAAAATGAAAATGAGTCATTAATTATGTACCTACTTATTTGTTCACTCGTTGCTAAGTAAATAATTTCGGCCATATTAGTATTTTGTTAACAATCATGAATTCGTATTAAATCGCAATCAGACTAACTAACTAGACCCGCCCACGTAATTCATATCTTGCAAGGTTGGTTTGTAGTGTAGTTATAGATATACTCACAGATATAAATTTCAAAATGAGGTATCCAGAATTAGAAATTCCTCAGTTACATGGATGATGTTGAGGATGTTGCGTGGGGAAAAGGTTGTAAAATAACGGATGGTTGCTGATGGGTTTCCATCCAAAATGAATTTAAAAAAAAGCCCCATACTAAAAGTCTCTTGTTACGTCACCCGCTAAAAAATACATATATATATACTCACGACTATATTTCCCTTGAAGGGGTAACCAGAGCTAAGGAATTATAAATTCCTCAGCCACTTTTGGAAGTTGAGTGGGGAAAAGATGGTAAAAATAAAGTTTTTTGGTGATGGGTCTCCAACCGCATCGCCCAAAAATCCAATTAAAAGCCCCAATACCCTTAGTCGCCTCTTACGACACCCGTGGGTAGAAGGGGGTAGCGACATTCTAAGCCGGCCGAAAAAAAAATGTTTATGTTATTTTAAGCCGACATTAAACAGCTGTGACATAAGTTAAGTGATAACTGTATGATATTCGTATCATAATCTTAAAATAACTAAATCCAAGATATTAACATAATTAAGGTTAGTTTGTCATTAAAGTGACCTTTTCGCGATATAACGATGCGGAGTGAGTTCGAACCAAGTTGTATTTCTAGTTCCAAGTACCTTTTTGCCTTTATCTTAATTATTCACTAAGACAGCAGTTGTGATATTTTATTTGATACTTTTAGATTTAACTTCGTAGATTTTTATAATATTATTAATATTATTCTTGCCGTTTAGTGTCGGCTTAGAATATCACTACCCCGTTTCTACCGATGGGTGTACGTAAGAGGCGACTAACGGTATTGGGGCTTTAAGGGATTTTTGGGCGATGCGTTTGGAGACCCATCATCAACAACCTTTATTATTACCATCTTTTCCCCACTCACATTTCCAAAAGTGGCTGAGGAATTTCTAATTCCTTAGCTCTGGCTACCCCTTCTAGGGATTTACAGCCGTGAGTAGATGTATGTATGTATTTTTATAAATATGTTGATCATAGCTATTATTTGGT
>CAUYWD010000042.1:0-79122 GCA_963576735.1 Bedellia somnulentella
TGGACACTTCTTATTTTTTGTGTTATTATAGATACAAATGGTTTACAATTTACAGTAAGTTTATTGAATTGATCAATAGAACCTTGGAATGCAGTAATATTATTTGACAAATCGTCTAACTCTTGCAAAACAGTGGTTGTGCTATTATTCATATAATATTTTTTTTAAAGTCATAAGGTTTTGCAGATTATTACTTTCAGTTTTTACAAAAACATCCTTAAACTTATCGAATACTAGGTAAAAAAATATTAGGTTGATTTTGTTGTAATTAATATTTCTTTGTGTTTTATGGAATTTAGTAATGGTCGTAGTAAGTATTTGTAGGTATTTCAAGTAATAGCTTGTAGAAGTATAAACAGTTCTAATGAAAAATATAAGTGATAGTAAATTAAATATATAAAATATCATACCAGATAGATATTTGTAGACAGAAAATCGAGTTGCGAATATATTAAGCTGATTTAGTCAGTCAGCCCTAAGTTTGTGGATTTGACTTTCGCTTTTAATAATTATGACCGGAGAGTTGTCATCTTTCCTCACATAAACTTTTCCAAAAGAGGTCCAGCAATATTTGTAGTTCTGAGCTCGTTTTAAATCTCTTGCCAAGAAGAATAATCTACCAGCTTTTTGTCAAGTGTTCAGCTATAAAGATAGGTTGGTCAGGCTTCTTAGTAACTCCAAGACATTTAGCATTTAGTTTTTGTGTTTTGTTTTTATTATTATATATCTTAGCATATTTGATAAAATTTTCCCTTATAATTGTAGAATTAAATTCGACAACAATATTCTTATTTTCAGAGTTATTCTTAGTTTTATAGACATCGGAAATATTATCGCGAGTAATATGGAGCTTGAGTTCTTTCGACAGATTTTCCACCATCACTATTAGGCCTTCTTGAGTTTCCTTGGGGTCCATCGGGATGTTTTTTATTTCCAAACTTTTGTTCAGTCTTACTCTTGATATTTCTTCAATCCTATCTTCCAATATCATAATCAATTCGTCCTTATTTTTTAGTTCTCTTTCTAGTGATTCTACCTTTTTATTAAGTTCTTCATTCTGTTGCGATAGAAAAGCCATGGAAGATTCAATGTTTACATTGCTTTCTTGAATTCCTTTTAATATAGGATAGATTTTTTTTATTTGAGTATCCGTTTGGGCAGACCAAGCCTTAAATAAATCCTTCATTTCTTCCTTAAAGTAAGTAAGCTCCTCACTAGTTGTTTTTTCGAGTCTCTTCCTCTTGGTCCTGAGTGACACATGCATTGGCGGAGTAACTTCAGTATTAGACATCAAAGTGAGGTTAGGTTCTGAATTGGCTTTGTCAGGAGACATAATTGGATCCATTTCCAGTTAAAAGGCGAAGTTCACAGTTTACGTGGTCGAAATAAGACACCTGTTTTACTTTGTAATAGAATTGAAGGTAAGTTCAACACTATTACAACGGCGTAGGAAACAAATTAGCTTGAAACTATTTTTAATTTTTAATCAGAGTAGCAACGACACGTCTATTTACGAACACGAATCGGACGAAAGAGCCAAATAAGGAATAATCCCCACATGAGGAATTCATGTCAAAAAACATTAAATTATGTGATAGTTAGGCGTTTCCAACATTTGCATTCTATCTGAAAAGGTAGACAAGTGGCCGTCCGAATTAGTTAAAATTCGGAGGTAGGAAACGCTAACACTACTTAAACGTGTAAAAAGAAATAAAAGATAGAGGAATTTCGCACTGGAAGCCAATTGACACGGTAGCTCAGTTGGCAGAGCGTCGGGGCGTTCACCCGAGGTCGCGGGTTCGATCCCCGCCTGTGTCGAAATTGTTCTTTCCTTTATTTATTCTTTATTTATTAGTAATAATCCCCACATGAGGTTTTCATGAACAAAAAGATTTAAATTATGTGATAGTTAGGCGTTTTTAACATTTGCATTCTATCTGAAAAGGTAGACAAGTGGCCTTTCGAATTAGTAATAATTCGGAGGTAGGAAACGCAAACACTACTTAAACGTGTAAAAAGAAATAAAGGATAGAGGAATTTCGCACTGGCAGCCAATTGACACGGTGGCTCAGTTGGCAGAGCGTCGGGGCGTTCACCCGAGGTCGCGGGTTTGAATCCCGCCTGTGTCGAAATTTTTCTTTCCTTTATTTATTAGTAATAATCCCCACATGAGGTTTTCATGAACAAAAAGATTTAAAGTATGTGATAGTTAGGCGTTTTCAACATATGCATTCTATCTGAAAAAAGATAGACAAGTGGCCTTCCGAATTAATAAAAAATTCGGAGGTAGGAAACGCAAACACTACTAAAACGTGTAAAAGAAATAAAGGATAGAAGAATTTCGCGCTGGCAGCCATTGACACGGTAGCTCAATTGGCAAGAGCGACGGGGGCGTATACCCGAGGTCGCGGGTTCGAATCCCGCCTGTGTCGAAATTTTTCTTTCCTTTATTTATTCCTTATTTATTAGTAATAATCCCCACATGAGGTTTTCATGAACAAAAAGATTTAAATTATGTGATAGTTAGGCGTTTTCAACATTTGCATTCTATCTGAAAAGATAGACAAGTGGCCTTCCGAATTAATAAAAAATTCGGAGGTAGGAAACGCAAACACTACTAAAACGTGTAAAAGAAATAAAGGATAGAAGAATTTCGCGCTGGCAGCCATTGACACGGTAGCTCAATTGGCAAGAGCGACGGGGGCGTTTACCCGAGGTCGCGGGTTCAAATCCCACCTGTGTCAAAATTTTTCTTTCCTTTATTTATTCTTTATTTATTAGTAATAATCCCCACATGAGGTTTTCATGAACAAAAAGATTTAAATTAAGTGTTATGATGATACTTCTTCGTTTAACAGCTAGCGAGTTAGTGGCATTACGACTTATTCAAATTAATAATAGCTGTCATTAAGTTTTGATATTGAAATAATAACACTTAATAACGGATCTTCTTTTTAAAGGTTCTGAAAAAGAGGATACTCCAAACAAGGAAACAGACAAACAAACAGAGCCTTCAACGAGCGAGCCGGAAAAGGTAAAAAAATATATATAAATTTGTCTTGCTTGACTACCATTGCTCTGTCTCTGGTCCCCCTTCTTAGTGTGATTTATTTGAAAGGTACTCATGTATAAAACTATAAAATTGATGACTACAAACAGAGTGATAATATCAAGGTTCCAAGATTCATCCCGGATCAAATAACGTTTTGATCAAATAACTATTGAATATAATTTTATTGACAGTGTAAAACAGCCATTATAAACGTGGTGCTTCAAAGTAGATCGGTGCACGATAGGGGGGTTTATACCATTCGACGATAGCGGAGAAATTGGCAGCCAAACACTCCAGGAGTAAACGATTCACGAGCCCTCTAAAGCAGAGGATATCTAAGAAATATTTGATCCTTCAAAAAAATGAAAAACAAAAACTTCAAATTAAAAACTAAACAGAAAAAAAACAAATATTGTTACTTAAAACTATATTATTATTTTTTATTTAAAAAAGAACCGCCTTCAAAAATTCAACTGAAAAGAATAAAATAATTTTTATTTATTTTGTTATGTACACCTCTATTCAACTTCTTCTTTTTGAAGTCGGTGCCAAACCAATTTTCATGACAAAGAAGAACGAATATTAGTGGCCCGCTCAAGTGGAGTGAGTGGTTTTTGACAAAATATCAGATAAGATTTTAAAAGACTCTAAAGAAGTTCTTAGTCCAGTCCTATCTAGCATTTTTAATAATTGCCTGAGAAATGGTATCTTCCCGGATAGTCTAAAACTTTCAGTTATAATTCCAATATATATGAGCGGTGATACTAACTGTGCTGAAAACTTTAGACCTATATCTATATTGCCAACTCTATCAAAAATTTTAGAAAAAGTCCTTAACTCAAGGCTTACCAATTTTCTAGATAAATATAATATATTAGACAATAATCAATTTGGTTTTAGACGTGGCAAGTCTACAAATGATGCAGTTCTTGAAGTTACAAATTTTATAAGTCACACATTAGACGAAGGCAATAAATGTTTGGCCATTTTCATAGATCTCGCCAAAGCTTTTGACACAGTTTCGGTCCCTATACTATTGGAAAAGTTGGAAGCAATTGGAATACGATCTAACTCTTTACAAATATTCAAAAGTTATTTAGAAAATAGACACCAATGTGTAAAAATTGATCAATACATTAGTAATGCTTCACCAGTTAATTTTGGAGTACCACAGGGCAGTATTTTGGGCCCTATTCTGTTCAACATATACATTAACGACCTCTTAGAATCCTACACTACAACTGATAAGATAGTAGCCTACGCGGATGATACGGTTTTACTTTTTACCGCAAAAACATGGATTGATCTATTTGACAAGGCGCAGAGAGGTTTCAATAAAGTCACAAACTGGCTTCAACTAAATATACTGACAATAAACGCTGAAAAAACTAAGTACATGACCTACAGTATTAACAATAATAAAAACTCAGAAAGTCAAATTAGTGCATTGAATCCGATCAAAGCTCACTCCTGTGAGTTGTTAGAAACCACCTGTAATTGTTCTTGTATTCAACCCGCGCTTTCTTTTAAATACCTTGGAATAACGCTTGATCCTCATCTTAACTTTAAAAATCATGTCAAGACTCTTTGCTCCAAAATAAGAAAATTAATTTATATATTTAAAAATCTAAGGCGCGTATGTGGCGGTCCACTACTTAGAAACATATATATTGCACTCTGTCAATCAGTCATTTATTATTGTATACTGTCTTGGGGCGGGGCTTATAAAACAACGCTTAAAGAACTTGAGGTGGCTCAAAGAGCGGTTCTAAAAGTTAGCACTTTTAAGCCCCTACTGTTCCCGACACGAGAACTTTTCTCATTTTGTCAGGTCTTGACAGTGCGACAACTCTACATTAAAGCAGTAGTTATGTTTCAACACTCAAAAACACATATAGACGAAACAAAATTAGTAAAAAGGAGAAAGGACATATTTCAATCATGCAAGCACCACACAACATTTGCGAAAAAAATTATTACTTTTACAGGACCACATTTATATAATAAAATAAACAGAGAGTTAAATATAATAATATGTACTAAATCTACGTGTAATAAAATTATAACGAACTGGTTACAACAGCTGGACTATGACCAAACGGAGAATTTACTTCAGAGAAACTAATTATCACTTATCTGAAATTACCTCTGTTATTGAACAAATCTCATAGGTGATTAGACTTTGACACATACACACAAACACATACATGTACTCAAATATAAACTCACATAAGTTTTATATACTATCCTACTCTTTTCATACTATGTAGTATAAACTCTATTTATGACTCTATTGAATGCGATTTACTTGTTCCCCTTTAAGTACCTATGTACATAACTGAGACTAACAATTTTCGGACATATTGTATGTGATGAATAAGTATATTGCTCTTAATGTAATAATGTAATTTATTTCTTTAAGAAGAGCGCCTTTCCCTGAGATACAGGCTTTGCCTAGTTCAGGGGTGGACAAACCACTTACCCTAGAATAAGAAATTACACTTAAGATCAAACTTTTGTAATATATATATAAGAACTTCTTGTCAATAAAGAATTATTATTATTATTATTCGGAAAACATTTTTGTTTCTCGCCTCTCCCATGGCCGAAAATGAAAATATAAATTTTAAATGGGAGAGGCGGTACTCCCCGACAAAAGCACAGTCGGTCGGGGTCAGGGAGTCAGGTTCAAGAACCGACGGACGATCCGAGCCGTATCGAGCAGCACCGCTTTCTGCATCTGTGCTGGAACCGACACGCCACAGAAATCCAACCGCCTCAAGTTGGTCGCGAGGCTGGTTGGAATTAACCCGTTCGCGGACAAAACAATTGGGATTATTTCTGTCGAAGTTACACCCCACATGTCGGTGATCTCGTGAGCCAGATCGAGATATTTCCGACGCTTCTCGGTGTCGGCTTTCACGAGACCCTCGTCATGAGGGATAGTGACATCCACTAGAAATACCCTCGACTGCGACCGATCCCATACCACGATATCAGGCTTATTCCCTAGAATAGTCCTGTCCGTGATAACGGATCGGTCCCAATAGATTTTGGCACGGTCGTTTTCTAGGATTGGCTCCGGCAGATACTTGTAATACGGCAGCCTCTGTTGCAAGAGTCCGTATTTCAGAGCGAGCTCCTGATGCAGGATTTTGGCTGCTTGGTTGTGTCTGTGCAAGTACTCAGTGTTAGCAAGAGCCGAACAACCGGAAATAACATGCCTAAGTGACTCTCCGGGACGGCCACATGCTCGACAGATGTCTGTGGTACCGTCCTTTAGGATGTATTTCCGATAGTTCCGCGTCTTGATAACCTGGTCTTGTATTGCACAGACAAAACCTTCGGTTTCCCCAAAGAGGTCCCCGAAACGCAACCAATGCAGGGAGGCTTTACGGTCCACGAAAGGTTCGTGAAGTACCTTGTAAAACCTCCCGTGCAGCTCCTTCTCTTTCCATACGGACTCCCGATCAGAGGTGCTAAGTACCTCCGGGGTTCGCCAATCCTATGAGGCCAACGATAAGAGAGTCAGTCCTTTGTCACTAGCGACCACCTCTCCCCGAATTTTATCATCCGTCATCGTCAAAAAAAAATAGTTTCTGAGGTTGCATACCTCGCGGTTGTGCATGGTTTTGGCACTCAAGAGGCCTTGACCACCACACTTCCGCGGGATATACAATCTCATAACCGACGATCTCGGATGATGCATTCGATGAGAGGTCATCATCGTGCGGACTCGTCTGTCCAGAGCGTCGAGTTCGGTCTGAGTCCATCTGAGCACGCCAAATGTGTACATCAGTACAGGCATGACCCAGGAGTTAATGGCTCGGATCTTATTAACGCCTGACAAGTAGCTATTAAGCACACTTTTCAGGCGTTCATAAAACTCCTCGCAAACACCCTGTTTCACGTCTGCCACCTTCACACCGATGGTTTGTGACATGCCCAGATACCGGTATGTTTCAGCCTCAGAGAGTGCCCTCAAATGATTGGTGCCGACATCGACACCATCAGAGTGCACGACATGCCCCTTCTCGACATGAATGACCGCACACTTATCGACCCCGAGCTCCATCTTGACGGAACCACTGAAATCATTAGTGATCGTCAGTAGCTCCGCCAATCTGTCAGCCGTGGGGGCGTAAAGCTTCAGGTCATCCATGTAAAGGAGATGAGGTAAGCGTGGTGCGCCTCTCCGAAACTGAAAGCCTGTCCCCGAATTCTCCAAGAGTGTACTTAGAGGATTCAGGGCCAAGCAAAACAAAAAATAAAAATAAATAGGCGTAGGGATGTGACGACCCCACCGCCCATTGTTGGAATGGCAGCGGGATGATAAGTTCATCAGCTTGCCATTCCAGCGATGCAACTAGTCAGCGCTTGAGTTTGTAGATGTTGACCGTGTCTACAAACTGGTCCCAGCGCAAAATAGGGTAACAACGGTCTCCCTGGGGCAAGTGAGTGAAACCCCGGGTGAATCTTCGCTCATCGTAATGGAAGTAGAGAACAACGATGAGCGTATAGGGCCGCTTCCCTTGGGTGATCGAAGGGGCACGTCTGGAGCTGGGGCTGGACGTGGCAGCATGCGGTCCCCCAGCCGCCGCAGGTCGGCCCGACCACCTGGCTGGTCTGCGCGACCACCTCAGCCACCAGATGGCTTGGCATCGGTTGGGACTGGGGCAACTCAGTCCCAGCAGTCGGTGCCTGCCGCTATGACGTAGACATCTGATTGATTTCTTTGACAATTTTGGGCCATGAACAAGAGATGTTATATAAAAAGTCAGGTCCCTTTAACCGACGTTCTAAACTTTCAGCTGAGGCATTTGGTCTTGTTGCGACATCGGCTGGGTTGAGTTGAGAAGGAACGTGACGGATGGTTAAGCTGGAGTCACATTTTTTTATTTCTTCAACGCGTCGTGATACAAAAGGGGGAAGGAGTTTTTCTGTAACACACCAGCTGACTACGATTTCACTGTCGGTCCATAGGTACGTTGCTGAGATAGAAATTCTGAGAGCTTTCTTGACTTTCTTTATCAGCCTACTACCAATTAAAGCCCCCAATAACTCCAGTTTCGGAATTTGGAGATCTGACTTCCTTTTTACACACTAATCTCGACTTTCCTGTAACAAAGTTAACCGCAATGTTTTCACCACCTACACAACGAATATACACCGCCGCAGCATAGGCTTGTAAGAAAGAATCAGTGAAAGCATGCAGTTCATATTTCAATTCTATGTCTTTATGTCTTTTGTTGCATATCCGATCCTTGTAGCAAAATATCTCGGTAACTTGATATTCTTCACAAGATCTAAACCTATTTGAGAATCATGCCACTCATAGTAGTTTTCTTTAGTTAGTTTTGTGTCCCAGTCTACCTTTTGCAACCACAGACTTTGAAAGAATATCTTGCTTGGCAAAATTAAAGGAAGTGCGAATCCACATGGATCAAAAACAGAAGCCATAACTCTAAGAACTTCTCGTTTTGTACAAATATCATTCGTGTCAACTTCAAGTACTTTTGAAACAAATCTCAAGCTAATTTCATCCCTTTTTAAATTCCAATCTAAGCCCAAGACCTTTATATTCATAAATTCTAATGAATTAGAGTTCCACTGAAGAAGATTCATTGATAGACCCATAAAAGCAGATCTGGCTTCGCTGAAAATTACTTTAGCTTCATTCGTGGACTTAGTACTCGTAACAAGATTATTGACATAGAGATCTTCAGCTATTATTTTATACGTGGACTTGTTTCCTTTTTTCAAATGGTGTCTAATTGTGGCATTCAGTAGAAATGGGCTTGATATTACCCCAAACGGTATTCGACAAAATCTAAAATGGATGATATTGTTGTTACTAATAGCTTGGTTTACGTTTTTGAGCCACAAGAATCTGGTAACATCGCGATCCTTATCCTGTAGACCAATTTGAAGAAATGCTTTTTCTACGTCTGCTACTAATCCAATCTCATTCTCTCTGAATTTCATCAAAAGTTCAGTTAGGTCTTCGAGCATTAGAGGGCCACGGTATAAACATTCGTTTAGGCTTTTGTTTCCCTTTGTTTTGGATGACGCATCGTAAACTAAACGCAATTTGTTCATTTGTGCAACGCAGTGGTGAGGCAAGTAATGCACCGGGTGCGCGACGGATCTATGAGGTTCGGTCACTACTTCGATAATTCTTAAATCTAATTGTTCCTGAATAATCTTGTCGTATGCTGTAATGGTATTAGAGTCAAGTCTTTTAAGTAAACCACTCAGCCTGCCGTATGCCAGACCAAAATTCGAAGGTAGAATTGGTGGATAATCAATCCAAGGCCATTTAACTTCATAACGACCATTAAAGAATTGTGTCGTTTCATAAAGATTTAAATTATGTGATAGTTAGGCGTTTTCAACATTTGTATTCTATCTGAAAAGATAGACAAGTGGCCTTCCGAATTAATAAAAAATTCGGATGTAAACGCAAACACTACTAAAACGTGTAAAAGAAATAAAGGATAGAAGAATTTCGCGCTGGCAGCCATTGACACGGTAGCTCAATTGGAAAGAGCGACGGGGGCGTATACCCGAGGACGCGGGTTCGAATCCCGCCTGTGTCGAAATTTTTCTTCCCTTTATTTATTCTTTATTTATTAGTAATAATCCCCACATGAGGTTTTCATGAACAAAAAGCTTTAAATTATGTGATAGTTAGGCGTTTTCAACATTTGCATTCTATCTGAAAAGATAGACAAGTGGCCTTCCGAATTAATAAAAAATTCGTAGGTAGGAAACGCAAACACTACTAAAACGTGTAAAAGAAATAAAGGATAGAAGAATTTCGCGCTGGCAGCCATTGACACGGTAGCTCAATTGGCAAGAGCAACGGGGGCGTATACCCGAGGTCGCGGGTTCGAATCCCGCCTGTGTCGAAATTTTTCTTTCCTTTATTTATTCTTTATTTATTAGTAATAATCCCCACATGAGGTTTTCATGAACAAAAAGATTTAAATTATGTGATAGTAAGGCGTTTTCAACATTTGCATTCTATCTGAAAAGATGGACAAGTGGCCTTCCGAATTATTAAAAAATTCGGAGGTAGGAAACGCAAACACTACTAAAACGTGTAAAAGAAATAAAGGATAGAAGAATTTCGCGCTGGCAGCCATTGACACGGTAGCTCAATTGGCAGGAGCGACGGGGGCGTATACCCGAGGTCGCGGGTTCGAATCCCGTCTGTGTCGAAATTTTTCTTTCCTTTATTTATTCTTTATTTATTAGTAATAATCCCCACATGAGGTTTTCATGAACAAAAAGATTTAAATTATGTGATAGTTAGGCGTTTTCAACATTTGCATTCTATCTGAAAAGATGGACAAGTGGCCTTCCGAATTAATAAAAAATTTGGAGGTAGGAAACGCAAACACTACTAAAACGTGTAAAAGAAATAAAGGATAGAAGAATTTCGCGCTGGCAGCCATTGACACGGTAGCTCAATTGGCAAGAGCGACGGGGGCGTATACCCGAGGTCGCGGGTTCGAATCCCGCCTGTGTCGAAATTTTTCTTTCCTTTATTTATTCTTTATTTATTAGTAATAATCCCCACATGAGGTTTTCATGAACAAAAAGATTTAAATTATGTGATAGTTAGGCGTTTTCAACATTTGCATTCTATCTGAAAAGATGGACAAGTGGCCTTCCGAATTATTAAAAAATTCGGAGGTAGGAAACGCAAACACTACTAAAACGTGTAAAAGAAATAAAGGATAGAAGAATTTCGCGCTGGCAGCCATTGACACGGTAGATCAATTGGCAAGAGCGACGGAGGCGTATACCCGAGGTCGCGGGTTTGAATCCCGCCTGTGTCGAAATTTTTCTTTCCTTTATTTATTCTTTATTTATTATCATAACACTTACCAAAAATTAAAAAGCTTACATCGAACTTAGCTTAACTTAGCTTAGAACGTGTCAAATGTTCTACACAAAACTTTTAAGACGATTTTTCAATATATGCATAAAATTAAATAATATTTATTCTTAATGTTCTATATAGCTAAACTTAACACGTTCTTTACTCATTTTCGTGGAATTCGCATGCAAAATGGTTGAGGAATGAGGAAACTCAACAGCCAAATACATCCAAAAACATGAAATGCTTTAAAACTAAGTGAAGCGGGCTTTAGGATATTATTTTTATTGTACGCCCAATAACTTCTGAAAAGGTAAATGCCACACAATATCTTTATATATAAAATTGTTCCGCTACTGACTGACTCACTGAGAGCTGAAAGTTAGTAGGCAGATAGTTTTAGTGCTTAAAAGACACGGGAACGCGAATTATGGGCGAAATTGAAGTTTGTATGAAATTTTGCCAATTTCGATTGTATCAGGTTGAAATTTGGTATAAAGACTTCTCAACAGATAATTAATGAACATTACAGCAGGATTACCAGAAATCATTACGGGAAAATAAATAACAGGCGATTATACTGTACATGAAACTTCTCTTCCGTGCCGAGGGATGCGTGGCCAGGGGTGAGCCTGGTCTCTAGCGTGCCGCCGTCTCGGAGCTTGGTGCACTCCGGGTACTAAATAACCTTACCTAGTCAAGCGGGGCTCTGGCTAGGCGGACAGTTCATTTCCCTTGCTTTTCGTGGGGTCCAAATGTGTTTCAAAACAAAAATAAAACACGATGGCGGCGATGTGGCACGCCACCTGTCACGCCGTGGTTCCTCGCGGGGCGAAAAGTGGGCTAAAGAGACCCGCTTTGGTACGATGAATGTGTGCGGAGGGATGCATGAGAAATTAGATGAAGTATGTTTGATTATGGAAGAAAGAAAACTAGCTTTTCTGTGTGTAAATGAAACGAAGCGCAAGGAAAAAGAGGTTTCACAACTTGGCCCATTTACAGCTATCTGGTCGGGAGTTGCCGAGAGTGACAGAGCTTGCCAAGGCGTGGAACTTCTGATATCTGAAAGGATGGCTAAGTGCATGAAAGATTATGCGTGTGTGAGTCCAAGGCTCCTATGGATAAAGGTGAAGGTAGGGCTTGTCCGGATGTTCATAATTTGCGTGTATGCTCCGGACATGTCCAGATCACTATCCGAGAGGGCGGAGTTTTGGAATCTGTTAGACGATGTTGCGAATGGGTGTGATGAAAATGAGAAAATTGTTATGTTAGGAGATTTTAATGGTTGGGTTGGTGTGTCACGCAACGGTTGTGAAAGAGTTTGAGGAAAGTTTGGTGATAAAAGAGTGAACGAGAATGGGAAGAAAGTGATTGATGTATGTTTAGGGAGGAATCTTTGTGTTACGAACACGTTGTTTGAACACAAAGATATCCATATGTATACTAGACAGAGGGGAAGCGAGAGAAGTATGATAGATTTTGTGATAGTGGATGAAAGGCTAAGAGCAAAGGTTGTTGACACCAGAGTCCATAGGGGCATTAACGTTGGCGCAGACCACTTTCTCGTGATATCACGATTGAGGGGACTGTGCACGCGTTGGCGTCACAGGGCCAAAGTGTCGACAACTGAATTTGCTAGAATAAAAGTGGAGAAATTGGAAGAGGATGAAAATATTAGAGATGAATATATGAAGAAATTGGACGACAGGCTAAGTTGCGTGGAGATGAAGGATGAATTGGAAATAGAAGAAGTATGGGATGTGCTCAAGTCGTCAATGGTTGAATGTGCGACGGAAGTATGTGGATTGAGTAAAAGAACAAATAGACCACCAACAAGTTGGTGGGATAAAGATGTGAAAGAGGCAGTTGGAGATAAGAAGAAAGCTTGGTTAGATTTACTAGCGATTAAAGCTAGTAAACGAATGGATGCGAGAGTAACAGATGATGTAGTGAAGAATAGTGAAGATGAATATAAGAGAGTTAAGAATGAGGTTAAGAAGAAAATAGAAAAGAAAAAGCGTGATCTGATGATCTGAGAATGGTGTGAGAGGAAACTCTCCGATAATTTCCGGAATAACCAAAAGTTGTTCTGGAAATACATCCGGAAAGAAAAGGGAGTTTCCCAAAACACGAGAGTGAATGTTGTGAGAGATGAACAGGGTGAATTGGCGACGGATGAAAGTAGCGTAAGACGAGTATGGAAGAACTATTTTGAGGGACTCTTTGAAAAAGAGGATTCACCTATTTCTTCGCCAATTGGAAGCAATGTTGACTGGAATGAGGCATTGGGTGACAGTAGTGACAGTGAGATTAGTATGGAAGAAGTAATGAAAGCATTGAAAAGTATGAAAGTAGGGAAAGCGGCAGGGTATGATAGGATAAGTATCGAAATGCTGAGGGCTGGTAAAGGGTTGGTGGCTTCCTGGCTGTGCTTCCTTTTTCAAAAGTGTTGGTCGAGTGGTAAAGTACCACGAGATTGGTGCAGGGCAGTAATTGTGCCCTTATATAAAGGAAAAGGGTCACACCAGGAAGCTAAAAACTACCGCGGAATCAGCCTACTCAGTGTTGTCGGTAAATTGTATGCAAAGGTATTGATTGAAAGAGTGATGAATGAAACGGATGATAAAATTTGGGATGTGCAAGCAGGATTTAGAAAGGGAATGGGATGTATGGACCAAATCTTCTCTTTAAGGAGCATCACCGAAAAGTTCTTAGCTAAGAACCGAAAGGTGTATTGCTCCTTCATTGATTTAGAGAAGGCGTATGATAGGGTGGTAAGAAAGTGTTCAGTCATTCAGTCATATTCTCCTCTCTCTCGAAAACCATGGTTTTGGTTTTATCCACATTCACTCTCATTCCTTTTCTTTCAAACGACGCACATGCAAATAAGAGGCATTTGATGACGAATCCACCCATTCTCAATCCATAATCACTTTCACGCAACTCTATTAAACAGTCATCCATGTACAAATTGAAGAGCCACGGGGAAGCTACACAACCCTGTCGGACACCCCGAGAGATCCCGAACCAGTCAGTATTTTCCCCGTTTACTCTCACACATGCACTGGAATCCTCATAGAGTGATACCAGTGCACGTATAAGTCGACTCCCCAAACCGAACTTGGATAACACCTCCCATAAACACTTTCTTACCACCCTAATTCATCATCTCTTGCAGCTCTTCCACCGATGATGCAAGTAGCACTTGATCGTCGGCATATAAGAGGCATTTAATGATGAATCCACCCATTCTCAATCCATAATCACTTTCACGCAACTCTGTTAAACAGTCATCCATGAACAAATTGAAGAGCCACGGAGAAGCTACACATCCCTGTCGGACACCCCGAGAGATCCCGAACCAGTCAGTATTTTCCCCGTTTACTCTCACACATGCACTGGAATCCTCATAGAGTGATACCAGTGCACGTATAAGTCGACTCCCCAAACCGAACTTGGATAACACCTCCCATAAACACTTTCTTACCACCCTATCATACGCCTTCTCTAAATCAATGAAGGAGCAATACACCTTTCGGTTCTTAGCTAAGAACTTTTCGGTGATGCTCCTTAAAGAGAAGATTTGGTCCATACATCCCATTCCCTTTCTAAATCCTGCTTGCACATCCCAAATTTTATCATCCGTTTCATTCATCACTCTTTCAATCAAAACTTTTGCATACAATTTACCGACAATGCTGAGAAGGCTAATTCCACGGTAGTTTCTAGCCTCCTGGTGTGACCCTTTTCCTTTATATAAGGGCACAATTACTGCCCTGCACCAATCTCGTGGTACTTTACCACTCGACCAACACTTTTGAAAAAGGAAGTACAGCCAGGAAGCCGCCAACCCTTTACCAGCCCTCAGCATTTCGATACTTATCCTATCATACCCTGCTGCTTTCCCTAGTTTCATACTTTTCATTGCTTTCATTATTTCTTCCATACTGATCGCACTGTCACTAAAGTCACCCATAACGTCGTTCCAATCAACATTACTGCCGATTGGCGAAGAAATGGGTGAATCCTCTTTTTCAAAGAGTCCCTCAAAATAGTTCTTCCATACTCGTCTTATGCTACTTTCATCCGTCGCCAATTCACCTTGTTCATCTCTCACAACATTCACTCTCGTGTTTTGGGAAACTCCCTTTTCTTTCCGGATATATTTCCAGAACAACTTTTGGTTATTCCGGAAATTATCGGAGAGTTTCCTCTCACACCATTCTATCAGATCACGCTTTTTCTTTTCTATTTTCTTCTTAACCTCATTCTTCCGGTGTTGTTAAATCAACAAGTTGTACTCACTTGTCCTCTTAAAATATTCTGAAAACCTGCGAAAACTGAAAATTACATCTGGAATCGGATCAGGAACCCAAGACCACAATTGAAGTTACCAGCCTGGGTGATTTGTCGGGATCTGCACATCCATAAAGCGAAGAAAAGCTATTGCTGAGGTAAATCCATTTTTCAGTTATTATTCAAATATTGATTGAAGCGAGGAATTTTCAGTTTACTCACAAAATTAAAAGGAAATACGCAACAAAAAGTAAACAACTAAACCTTTTGTTTCCATTTTAAATGACAGCTGTCATAGAGTATTACCACAGATTGGAGTAAACGAGTATCGACCTGGTGTGGCAAGGCTAAATAAACTCTAAAGTGTTGTGTACACCGACTGGCACCTGACTCAACTTTTGGCTCGCTATTTTTGCAATTATTGTTTACCAACCATAAGAAATGCAGCGAACTCCCCCAAAATCACCAAAGGGCTTTGGCTCGACACCAAATTTAAGCGATGAAAATCTAATCGATAACACAGCCTCGCACAGAAGTGCAAAACGTCCGCGATGCGCCTGTGGTGATATGGAGCTAAACTTTGACAGCTACATGAAAGACTTTAAGCTTATGTTAGGCGCATGGAAGAACGAGCAAGACGTCGTTCTCAATAAAATTAACATCTCTGTAACTAACCTAACGAACCAAGTTGAATCTCTAAGAGAAACAAACTGTGAGATAGAAAAATCTATAGATTTCCTGTCTAAGCAATTTGACGATATGAACACACGGCTGGCATCTACGGAAAAAAGAAATACCGAATATTGTGACTGAGTCGTAAACTTGGAAAGAGAGGTAGAGGAGCTCAAGCGGAAGACATGTCTAAATGTTTTAGAAATACGCAACATCAAAGTTGACAAAAATAAAACGCAGGATGATCTTCTCAAAACTGTTAATAGTATCCTTCGAGTTTTGAATATTGATGTTAATCCTCTCGGAATACAAGACGTTCGACGTATTCCCTCTAAAGCTGAAAGCAATGGCATCCTGCTATTTCTATCAACTACCATATTAAAAAATAGAATCTTAAAGAGCTACAAAACGTACAATGCTGCAAACAAAACAAAATTGAATACGCTTGTGGTCGGATTATCGGACATTTCACTACCAATTTATGTGTCCGAACATCTTACACCGAAATCTCGAGCACTGTACTACAAAGGAAGACAGCTGGTGAAAGAAGGAGCATTTAAATACTGCTGGACTGCTGACTCCAAAGTTCTGCTGCGAAAGGAAGATGGCGGAAAAATCACCTTTTTGTCAGATGAGTCACAACTAAAACTGTGACTATTATCGTATGTAATCACTATAACTCTTTTTTCTTTAATGTTTCATATTACTTTAGATTTAGTTATAATTTTAATAATTTTGTCTCTTTTGGAACTAATCTCTCTTTTTTACTTACTACAATTGCACACAACTTCATTTACTTACACATCCTTTACATACTCATTTTCTCAAATTACAAGTCAAACAAATACATACAAATATTTACATCCCGAAGAAAACACCACACTTATTATGATTCTTAAACACTACAACGTAGAATCCATCGCCAACACATTATTAATAAAATTGTCATCTCCACACTTGTTACCCGTTCTATCAATTCAAATTCGATAACCATAAAGATGATCCGACGGTGGACAATTTATGCATATCACAATCAAGATATTGTGATCCTGAACAATGCTACTCTACAGTCTCGAAATTGCATAACCCACTTAAAATATTGTCTCAAAACATTCGCAGTATAGCTGCAAATTTTGCTAGTTTTGAAACTCTTCTAAAAAGGATTGACTCTGATGTTGACATTATCGTTCTATCAGAGTGCTGGTTAAAAGGCAGTCCCCAAATTCCTCACCTGCAAGGTTATAAATCGTATCAATCCTCAAATCCTTTTAACCAAAATGATGGTATCGTTGTCTATGTTCATAGCAAATTAAAAGAAATTGTTGTTTATGAGCCCGAACTGGACGAAGCAAGCTGTATGGTTATCGAGCTTGGTGCTGACATCGCCATCTTGTCTATTTATAGACCATGGTGTTTCCTAAACCCGCAAAAATTTATTGATTCACTAGACGTAGCTTTAAAAAAACTCAAAAGCTTCCAAACAATAATAATAGCCGGCGATATAAATATAAACATTACAGAGAACGTAATAGACATTAACAAGGACGAATACCTACATCTTTTGGCCAATCATAGTATACTACCGGCACATTATCTCCCCACACACAAGAAGGCTTGTTTGGATCATATTGCTTTGAAGACACAATACCCAGCAGTAACTCTTGTTGTTCAATCCGCGGTCACGGATCACGATGCGGTTTTATTAGCACTCTCTTCAATAAAACTACAAAAAACCCAAAAAACTCTGAAAAAGGTGGATAATAAAGAGCTTCATTTATTGCTTCATGCTATTGACCTAGAACCAATTTTTTCATCGGATGATCCAAATGTGGCCCTGACTTACCTGGTTGATGAGTTCCGTAGCGCTATTGCGAAAACCACCAAATTAGTCTCGCTTCCTCACCGAAAACAAATTATCAAACCATGGATAACTCCTGGTCTCCTCAGATGCTTACGAAACAGGGACAACTTACACAAAAAGTCTAAACATGACCCTGACAACGCCATTCTTTCCTTGACTTTTAAACGATACCGTGGTTTTTGTAATTCGATACTTAAAAAGGCTAAAAACGACTATGAGAAATCCGAATTAAACAACGCCAAGACAAATAACAAGCGACTGTGGAAAGTGATTGGCGATGTGGCGGGACTGGCAAAGTCGAAAAGCACAGCGAGAGAATTGCTCTCTAGTTGTAAGGAGCCGGCCCAATCAATCGAAAAGGTAAACGAATTCTTCGTTGGCGTAGGGCGCGAGATTGCAGAAGGTGTAACTCCATCTCAAATACAATATCCGATGCCACGATGTAAGCAGCCTTCTGAATCACTCGTCTTGCTTGATACCGACTACCATGAGGTAAAACAGGTCATTGACTCCCTGAAGACGGACTGTGCTGTGGGTTGGGATAATATATCATCGGCAATCATCAAACAATATAAAAATATTATGATTCCTTCCCTTACCCACATATTTAACCTCTGTCTGCGAAATGGTGTGTTTCCAGATTACCTGAAGAAGGCTGTAGTCCACCCCATCTTTAAGTCGGGTGATCGATGTAATGTCAACAATTACCGCCCCATCTCCGTCCTACCTGCGCTGTCAAAAATATTTGAACGCCTTATAAACTCCCGTCTGACCAGCTTTCTTGAAGAGAAAAATATTCTATCCAAAAACCAATTTGGATTCCGACGCGGGCGGTGCACAGCAGATGCAGTCCACAAACTTACCGATGATATTGTTATGGGTTTGGATAGAAGAAAGAAAATACTGGCAATATTTTTGGACTTAGCAAAGGCGTTTGACACTACATCGATTCCAAAACTCCTAACGAAGATGGAAGCTTTGGGTATTCGCGGTGTGCAGCTCGCCCTCTTCAGGAGCTATCTATCTAACCGTTCCCAGTATGTTGTTATAGACAGTGAAACCAGCTCTGAACAACCCATAAGTTATGGTGTGCCTCAGGGCAGCATTCTGGGACCAATTCTGTTTCTTCTGTACATAAATGATTTATGCAGCCTCGATGTGGTAAACGGCAAAATAACTTCTTTTGCAGACGACACTGTTCTTACATTCTCAGCTGACACATGGCACAGTGCGTATGCTCACGCTCAGCGTGGTTTTAATATAGTGTCAGCTTGGTTGGCAGATAACCAACTTTGCCTAAACCCGTCCAAAACCCAGTACATTACTTTTTCGATAACAAACAAAACCCAACCCCCAGCTAACACCTTTTCACTCCACACTAATTGTCCACATTCCGAATTCCCCAAATCCTGCTCCTGTCCTACTATAGAAAACGTCAAGATAGTTAAGTACTTAGGAATTAAAATTGACTATAAACTTTCTTTCTCCGATCACTTAGCTAATCTTGCAACTAGACTCAGAAAACTAGTTTATATATTCAGCAAGCTTCGCCGCGTCTCAGACAAAAGACTATTATTAAGTTTATATTTGGCGCTTTGTCAGTCACTACTAATATACTGCATTTCTACTTGGGGGGGCGCAGCTAAAACTTTTATACTGCCCGTCGAACGTGCACAAAGAGCAGTTATCAAAGTTATGCTCCACAAACCCCGGCTATTTCCAACTAAACAGCTTTACACGGAATGCAAGTTACTAACTGTACGCCAGCTTTTTATTCTGCATACATTACTGCGACAGCATTCTTTTACAACACACACGAGCTCCCTTTCATCTCGGTCTACCAGGAACCCACTTATTGCCCCGCCAGCCCGGCTTAAAACACAATTTACAAACCACTTTTTCTGTTTCTTAGGCCCATTTTTGTATAACAAATGTAATCAAATAATCCCCATATTAGACCTCTGCACCTACACTCTTAAGAAAAAAGTGACTGAATGGCTAAATACGCTTGATTATGACTCAACAGAACTTTTTCTAAAATATATAACGTAGTGTTTTAATTCTTCTTATGTATTACACAACCACACTCATTCACCAACATCCACACACGCACATTCTCACTCACACACTTAAACACACACACATTAAACACATACACACACACACACACACACACTCAATCACACAACAAACGCATGTGTCAACAAAGGAGAGATTTTCTTACACATATTTTCATTGTATAATTTTTCATTTTTTTATTTTTTTTCCATTAGTCTTATATTTGTTTTTGTTTCCTGAGTAACAACTTGTTGATTTTGATTTTAATTTGTTCCAGTTAATGTTATAAATTTTCCTTTGGAAATTGGCGTCCATAGCACAGGCTCGACCTATTATGGCGTCAATGACCCTACTTAAATATGCCTAACCTGGAACTTTGCTTTTGTTGTAAATTTTAGCTATAAAATGTATTAGGTATTTTGGAGAAATAAATTATTATTATTATTCGGAATATCTTTAGTTCCTCGCCTCTCCCATGGCCGAAACAGAAAAATAAAATTTTAAATGGGAGAGGCGATACTCCCCGACAAGAGCACAGTCGGTCGGGGTCAGGGAGTCAGGTTCAAGAACCGACGGACGATCCGAGCCGTATCGAGCAGCACCGCTTTCTGCATCTGTGCTGGAACCGACACGCCACAGAAATCCAACCGCCTTAAGTTGGTCGCGAGGCTGGTTGGAATTAACCCGTTCGCGGACAAAACAATTGGGATTATTTCTGTCGAAGTCACACCCCACATGTCGGTGATCTCGTGAGCCAGATCGAGATATTTCCGACGCTTCTCGGTGTCGGCTTTCACGAGACCCTCGTCATGAGGGATAGTGACATCCACTAGAAATACCCTCGACTGCGACCGATCCCATACCACGATATCAGGCTTATTCGCTAGAATAGTCCTGTCCGTGATAACGGATCGGTCCCAATAGATTTTGGCACGGTCGTTTTCTAGGATTGGCTCCGGCAGATACTTGTAATACGGCAGCCTCTGTTGCAAGAGTCCGTATTTCAGAGCGAGCTCCTGATGCAGGATTTTGGCTGCTTGGTTGTGTCTGTGCAAGTACTCAGTGTTAGCAAGAGCCGAACAACCGGAAATAACATGCCTAAGTGACTCTCCGGGACGGCCACATGCTCGACAGATGTCTGTGGTACCGTCCTTTAGGATGTACTTCCGATAGTTCCGCGTCTTGATAACCCGGTCTTGTATTGCACAGACAAAACCTTCGGTTTCCCCAAAGAGGTCCCCGAAACGCAGCCAATGCAGGGAGGCTTTACGGTCCACGAAAGGTTCGTGAAGTACCTTGTAAAACCTCCCGTGCAGCTCCTTCTCTTTCCATACGGACTCCCGATCAGAGGTGCTAAGTACCTCCGGGGTTCGCCAATCCTGTGAGGCCAACGATAAGGGAGTCAGTCCTTTATCACTAGCGACCACCTCTCCCCGAATACTATCATCCGTCATCGTCAAAAAATAGTTTCTGAGGTTGCATACTTCGCGGTTGTGCATGGTTTTGGCACTCAAGAGGCCTCGACCACCACACTTCCGCGGGATATACAATCTCATAACCGACGACCTCGGATGATGCATTCGATGAGAGGTCATCATCGTGCGGACTCGTCTGTCCAGAGCGTCGAGTTCGGTCTGAGTCCATCTGAGCACGCCAAATGTGTACATCAGTACAGGCATGACCCAGGAGTTAATGGCTCGGATCTTATTAACGCCTGACAAGTAGCTATTAAGCACACTTTTCAGGCGTTCATAAAACTCCTCGCACACACCCTGTTTCACGTCTGCCACCTTCACACCGATGGTTTGTGACATGCCCAGATACCGGTATGTTTCAGCCTCGGAGAGTGCCCTCAAATGATTGGTGCCGACATCGACACCATCAGAGTGCACGACATGCCCCTTCTCAACATGAATGACCGCACACTTATCGACCCCGAGCTCCATCTTGACGGAACCACTAATTTATTTTTATTATTATTATTATTTATTATTATTATTATTATTATTATCAATCACTTTCTCCCCATTCTAGTTCACTCTTTTATCACCAAACTTTCCTAAAACTCTTTCACAACCGTTGCGTGACACACCAACCCAACCTCGCGTTAAGAATTTGACCGATACACAGTTTTCTCCTAGTGAAATTGCGTTGTTGGAAAAAGGATTAAAACATAACATAACACCCTGTTTAAATACTAAATCTTTAGAAACTTTGGCGGTGGATGCGGAAGTTGCTGTAGTCACTAACAAAAGGGATGGCATTGTTAAGGGTCTCGTAGCCAACGATATCAAAAATTCGTTGCCTATTCAGAATACCTGTAATTCAGGTTCAGAGTTGGCCACGATGAAGTCAATTAAGCGGAGGTTAGATTCTAACGATCTTGTTCTAACCAAAGCTGATAAAGATAGTACAATTGTCATCATGAGTCGCGATTCATATACAGAGAAGGTTAACAATGTCATCCTAGGGGACGATTTTGTTCGACTTGGGTCGGATCCTGCTAAGAAGTATGCCTCGGAGTTAAAGAGAGCAATCTCAGAATCATCCTATGTATTTTCAAACCCCGACAATGAGAAGGACAAGATCGTTCCTATGAATCCATTACCCCCAATTCTTTACGGTTTGCCAAAAATTCACAAAGATAATATTCCGATCCGTCCTGTTGTTTCTTATGTAGCTGCGCCGGCATACAATTTAGCAAAACAACTTAACGCCATTTTGAAAGCTAAGACTAATTTTAATCCGATTTTCACTTTAAAAAACAGTTTGGATCTTATTGACAAAATAAAGGATGTTGTTCTTCCTTGCAATGCCAAGCTCGTTTCTCTGGATGTAGAAAGTCTGTTTTCAAACCTACCATATAAAGATTGCTTACGTTTCATCTCAGAATTCATGGTAACTCAGCGACTACATCCGGAGGAAAGATGCCAGCTATCAAGGCTTACTTCCATCTGTATGCAGCAAAATTATTTCATGTTTGATAATTATTTCTACCAACAGAGAGAAGGTCTGGCAATGGGTTCTCCATTGAGTCCCTTGATGGCTGACATTTTTATGGATAATTTTGAGCGTAACAACATTGTTGGGAGGAGTAATATACTTTATTACTATAGATATGTCGATGACATAATTGTATGCTGGACAGGTACATATAGGCAGCTCGATAGTTTCGTTCAAATTTTAAATAGAATACATCCTAAAATTAAATTCAAGTTAGAGAAGGAACAGGACGGATCTCTCAATTTCCTCGATCTTAAAATAACAAGGTCAGGAAATAAGCATGTTTTTGAGATTTATAGAAAGCCTACACAGACTGATACAGTAATCCCCGCATCTTCTTGCCATCCTTGGCAACACAAGCTTGCAGCTTTTCATTGCTATGTACACCGTTTGCTAACAGTTCCATTATCACCTTCTAATTACAATAAAGAATTAAGTACTATTTACCAAATAGCTGTTGCAAACGGTTACACCAAGCAATTAATAGACAGACTAATTACAAGAAAACGGACCAACATGGTGAACAGACTCTTATATGTTATACCACCTGAAAAACTGGACCGCATGAAGTCCAGTCTCACCTATGTTGGTCCGATTTCTGAAAAGATTTCAAAGACGCTTAAAGGGTTTGGTATTAAAGTTGCGTTCAGAACAAACAATAGTTTGAAACGTTATTTATGTAATCAAAAAGAGAAATTAGATAAACACAGACAATCTGGTGTTTACAAAATTGTTTGTCCTGAATGCAACAGCGTCTATATTGGGCAAACTGGTAGAAGTTTTCTAACAAGATACGGGGAGCACGTGGCAGCATTCAGAAACGACCATCCAGAAAGGTCTCACTTTGCGAAACATCTATTGGATACTGGACACGTTCTCCCCGATAATCATAATCTGGAGATTTTACATACTTGTAATAAGGGATTAAGATTATGTCTTTTAGAGAAACTTGAAATCTCCAGATATGATAATGATAATTCCGTTGCACTGCTGAATGAACAGCTGGGCTACACCGTTTCCCCACTTTTGACAATTTTTTCCAATAATATAGTCACTCGTCATTGATGTTCTTTGGGTGGGGGAGTGGGGAGCCTGGCCTATAAATATAACCGCAAAATCGTATGACCGGCACTCGGTGGTCAGCTGCCGAACTGTCTACTAACTGCTCGTCAATGACTCGTGTTGAGTCGAAACGCGTCGCATGTTTGTGGTTGCCTGTGGTTTTCGCTTGCGGGTGTGTGTGTGGTGCATTGACTGCTTTTCGATTTCTTGTAAGTGGAAGGGCGGGCGGTGCACAGCGCATGTTGCATGAAGACTGCAGGTATTATTTAGCGGAATTAAGCGAAGAAATTTATTAATATTAGTATTAATTTTCTCATTTTCATCACACCCATTCGCAACATCGTCTAACAGATTCCAAAACTCCGCCCTCTCGGATAGTGATCTGGACATGTCCGGAGCATACACGCAAATTATGCGCATCCGGACAAGCCCTACCTTTACCTTTATCCATAGGAGCCTTGGACTCACACACGCATAATCTTTTATGCACTTAGCCATCCTTTCAGATATCAGAAGTCCCACGCCTTGGCAAGCTCTGTCACTCTCGGCAACTCCCGACCAGATATGTCCATAGCTGTAAATGGGCCAAGTTGTGAAACCTCTTTTTCCTTGCGCTTCGTTTCATTTACACACAGAAAATCTAGTTTTCTTTCTTCCATAATCAAACATACTTCATCAAATTTTTCATGCATCCCTCCGCACACATTCATCGTACCAAAGCGGGTCTCTTTAGCCCACTTTTCGCCCCGCGAGGAACCACGGCGTGATAGGTGGCGAGCCATATCGCCAAATAGACAATGTGCTTAAAAAGGCAGGTGTCCGAGGTACGAAGAATAAAAGAGCATGTATGAAAAGATTGATGGATGTGAATGAAGCTAGAGAGGTTTGCCAGGATCGTATAAAGTGGCGATCGATAGTCTCTGCCTACCCCAATGGGAACTAACGGCGTGAGAATATGTATGTATGTATGAAACTTCTATAACTTAATTCCACCTATTTTTTTATATATTTTTTATTTATTTATTACATTTAGAACACTAGCAGCTTAAACAACTTACATTAAATGAAAAGTAATATAAAAACTATTATTTCGTTGTAAAAGCCTATTATAGGTGTACACGACATTTGTAAATGAAAATATTAAAACGGGAATTGATATAAATATAACAATATTAATTTATTAAAAGTAATATAAAAAAAAGTTTTCTATGTACTAATTACAAGTCTATAAAAATGTTTAATAATTTAACAATTCAATAAAACTACAAACAATATTTATATGCATAATATTTTTTTCTTAAAACTATTAAATGAATCATGAAAAATGTCAAGATTATCCAATTTATTGCTATAGATATTATGAAGGTCACATAGCCTATTTATAGGTGAATGGGAGCCTAAATTTGTACGGGGTTGAGGCCCACACATAAGTTTTTGTATTGGATGTCTTGGATATTTAAAAGGAATTGGCTATGAAATATTTTCAAGAACATCAGGACAGTCGACAATTAGTCCTGTCCTGACAAGATTATTAATAATTTTATAAAGAAATAAAAGGTCGTGGGTCTCTCTTCTACTCCGTAATGATTTCATGTTATAAAAAGTTAAGCGGTGATCATAAGGAGATTTATGAGGTACATTTGAGGAAATAAAAGCAAGATGACGAGTAAAGGCTCTTTGAATACCTTCAATACGATGTGAGTTTACTGCATAAGATGGACTCCAGGCAGAGGAAGCAAATTCAAGATGACTACGAACTAGGGCATTAAACAAAATAATCTTAGTGTCAGCTCTAAAACCTTTGCTTTGACGTTTAATAAATCCTAACATTTGAGCTGCTTTTTTAACTATGGAATCAATATGAGATATAAACTGTAATTTAGAGTCAATTATTATTCCCAAATCACGAATCTCATCGACCTCGGTCACAGTAATACTGCCAAGAAGATAATCAAAGGGATGTGGAACTTTCTTACGTGTGAACTTAATATGGTAACATTTTTGAGGGTTAATCAACATGCCATTATTATCACACCATTTTAAAATATTGTTTGAAGAAGACTGTTATCATCGGAAGAAGTTATGGCACGGTAAATTTTTAAATCATCAGCAAACATTGAATATACACTATATTGAATGTGATGGGTCAAATCGTTAATAAAGGCTAGGAAGAGAATAGGACCTAAGTGAGAACCTTGGGGCACACCGGATTCAGCATAGAAGTATTTAGATTCAAAACCGTTGATTGAGACAACTTGTTTCCTTTTTTTTCAAATATGAAGTAAGTACTTTATATATGTGTCAAATTGTTTAGGTCATTGTAATTGCTGAATTACTCAGATAAAGGCTTATGGATTAGGTGATGGTGGAAGCGTTGCTAAGGTTGTCTCAAAAAAACTATTCCATGCGGACGAAGTCGTGGGCAAAAGCTACTTACTAATAAGCAGTCATGGTATAATAAAAAAAAACACTATCGATTGTCCAAGCTTGTAATTATATTTCGGCCATGGGAGAGGCGAGAAACTAAAAGTATTCCCATAATAATAATAAAAACACTTTATTGCACCTTACAAAAAAAACACCAATTACAAAAAAAAAAAAACGGTACAAAAGCCAAAGTACAACTGGCGATCTTATCACTAAGAGCGATCTCTTCCAGAAAACCATGAATGGAAAAATTTGCTGGATTAAAAACATGTTCGGTAGATGTCCAATAAATTTAACTGATTTGCTTAGAAACTAAAATTATTCGTCAAACTATTATCTATCTATTTTAAATATTACTAAATATTTATTAAGTTCCAACACACTTACATATAGTATTCCATAAAATAAATAATATTCAATAAATACAATACATATGCAATATATATATATATATATATATATATATATAAAGATTTTTAAATAATAGCAACCGTGATAGCCCAGTGGGTAGAACACTCGGTTATCGTGCAAGCGACTAGTGTGCAAATCCTGGGTCGGGCCTACACCAATTTGTCTTTTCTAAAGACATATGTGTGGTTAATTTATCATGGTTGTTAACGGTGAGGGAAAACATCGTGAGGAAACCCACATGGCTGAGTTGTACTTAGTCATGTGACAGTGTATTCGTACAGAACGGCGATAGGCTTGCCCCCTATCACGTGAGTACACTGTCCATGCAAAACGTGGGTACTCTGAACACCAGGTGACAAAGTCACGTGATGTTCAGAAGTATTAGTACCTCTGTCAACCCCTTCGGGGATATACGGCGTGAACGTTTATGTTATGTTATGTTATTTTTAAATAAGATACATATATACATTTTACGACATATATAATAGAATATATGTATAAACTTTTGGGTTTTGGGTATTATTTGGGAACAAACTTTTACAGACCCTCAAAAAAGTGGACCGAGAAATTTTATACTCAGGCTTGGCCGCTAAAGGGTTAAGCAACTTTTCAGTAATGCAACAAATTTATTGAATATGAGTTCATGCTAACATAATGTGGATACACCATTTTTAATCGAGTGTGGTCCGAAGGAATGCAAGTATCATGCAACAGAATGTGCTAAACCGATTACAACCTAGTCGTTTCAATCAATGTATCCTAATAGAGACCGTTTTTTTGAATTTGGGGAAAGTCGTTCAGTTAGACCAGTAAATGATGCTATTCCATTTTTTCGGGAGAGTGTCATACAACTCATACAACCTGTACACGAGTAATGTTCAATTCTCAAAATTTCACATATGATAATCTAATTTATAATTATGTTTTATGAAGTCAATAAGAAATACAATGAAATGCATATCCATATTACATTACCTAGATTTAAATCAAAAAGTACCTAACTGACTAAGGAGGTTGCACACACCTGCATTACATTTTTCCATCAAGTTAAATGCGCTTGCGAAATCACACTCGCGTTGGCCTGCGGCTTCGCTCGGGGCTATGCTTTATTATTGTTAAAGTAATAGGTTTTTTCAGGTAATCACCAGCTTTTCTTGTGCATCGAAAACATTAGGAGTATTACAATGTAATATGAAATAAAATAGGTTCTTAATATGGTTTAGTTTAGTAAGTACATACATACATAAACACAAGCCCATATCCTTGAGGGGTAGGCAGAGGCACTTGCCAGGCTTAGTAATTATATTAATTTATATTACATACATACATACATATGCTCACGGCTATAAATCCCTTAACGGGGTAGCCAGAGCTTTGGAATGAAAAATTCCTCAGCCACTTTTGGAAGTTGATTGCGAAAAGATGTTTATAATAAATGTTTTTGGTGACGGGTCTCCAACCACATCGCCCAAAAATCACTTAAAAAGCCCCCTATACCCTTAGTCGCCTTTTACTATTTCCTATTTATTATTATTATTTTGGGTATGACTTTTAGTTCCTCGCCTCTCCCATGGCCGAAAAAGAAAATATAAATTTAAAATGGGAGAGGCGGTACTCCCCAACAAAAGCACAGTCGGTCGGGGTCAGGGAGTCAGGTTCAAGAACCGACGGACGATCCGAGCCGTATCGAGCAGCACCGCTTTCTGCATCTGTGCTGGAACCGACACGCCACAGAAATCCAACCGCCTCAAGTTGGTCGCGAGGCTGGTTGGAATTAACCCGTTCGCGGACAAAACAATTGGGATTATTTCTGTCGAAGTCAAACCCCACATGTCGGTGATCTCGTGAGCCAGATCGAGATATTTCCGACGCTTCTCGGTGTCGGCTTTCACGAGACCCTCGTCATGAGGGATAGTGACATCCACTAGAAATACCCTCGACTGCGACCGTTCCCATACCACGATATTAGGCTTATTCGCTAGAATAGTCCTGTCCGTGATAACGGATCGGTCCCAATAGATTTTGGCACGGTCGTTTTCTAGGATTGGCTCCGGCAGATACTTGTAATACGGCAGCCTCTGTTGCAAGAGTCCGTATTTCAGAGCGAGCTCCTGATGCAGGATTTTGGCTGCTTGGTTGTGTCTGTGCAAGTACTCAGTGTTAGCAAGAGCCGAACAACCGGAAATAACATGCCTAAGTGACTCTCCGGGACGGCCACATGCTCGACAGATGTCTGTGGTACCGTCCTTTAGGATGTACTTCCGATAGTTCCGCGTCTTGATAACCCGGTCTTGTATTGCACAGACAAAACCTTCGGTTTCCCCAAAGAGGTCCCCGAAACGCAGCCAATGCAGGGAGGCTTTACGGTCCACGAAAGGTTCGTGAAGTACCTTGTAAAACCTCCCGTGCAGCTCCTTCTCTTTCCATACGGACTCCCGATCAGAGGTGCTAAGTACCTCCGGGGTTCGCCAATCCTGTGAGGCCAACGATAAGGGAGTCAGTCCTTTATCACTAGCGACCACCTCTCCCCGAATACTATCATCCGTCATAGTCAAAAAAAAAATAGTTTCTGAGGCTGCATACCTCGCGGTTGTGCATAGTTTTGGCACTCAAGAGGCCTCGACCACCACACTTCCGCGGGATATACAATCTCATAACCGACGACCTCGGATGATGCATTCGATGAGAGGTCATCATCGTGCGGACTCGTCTGTCCAGAGCGTCGAGTTCGGTCTGAGTCCATCTGAGCACGCCAAATGTGTACATCAGTACAGGCATGACCCAGGAGTTAATGGCTCGGATCTTATTAACGCCTGACAAGTAGCTATTAAGCACACTTTTCAGGCGTTCATAAAACTCCTCGCAAACATTATTATTATTTCGGAAAACATTTTTGTTTCTCGCCTCTCCCATGGCCGAAAATTAAAATATAAATTTTAAATGGGAGAGGCGGTACTCCCCGACAAAAGCACAGTCGGTCGGGGTCAGGGAGTCAGGTTCAAGAACCGACGGACGATCCGAGCCGTATCGAGCAGCACCGCTTTCTGCATTATATTATTATTATTATTAAACACTTTATTGCATACAAATACAATGTTTTTATATAGGTACAGATCATTAGGACTAAGTACACAAAGGCGGACTTATCGCCTTAACGCGATTTCTTCCAGTCAACCTTTATGGTGTGGAAAAACAAGTACAAAACTCTTAAACAGAAGTTATTGAAAATTAATATGCAAATAAAACCAAACTTAACGAAACACACACAACCTATTTACAACCCTAACCTAAATATTAATTTATATATCCAATATGTATAATAAAATAATTATATTAAATATACTTATTCTTTATAAATAATTAAATATACACACATATGTATATATATATAATATTTTTATATTGTATAATAAATACTTATATAGAGATATACTTATCATTATAAAATCTACCAACCTAAGGTCTTAAAAAAATGAGATTTTAATTTATCTTTAAATATGTTTAAAGATGATGACAGCCGTATGTCAACTGGTAGTGAGTTCCACAAATTGACCGCTTTGACTGCAAAGGAATCACTATATGTAGCACTGGTATGAGGAGGTACGCTCAACATCTTATTATCCTGTGATCGCAAGTCACGGCCGTGCGAGCATAAATATGTGAACTTACACCGAAGATAATGGGGGGCAGCAGGATTATTGAGGGCATTATATAAAACACATAAAATATGAGTATTCCTCCGAAGTCGAATAGGGAGCCACTTTAGTTGAGCGCGATACTCAGAAATATGATCGTATTTACGCAATCCAAAAATAAATCGGATGCATAAATTCTGGAGACGTTCGAGTTTGTAAAGTAGCTCCTCTGTGAGGTCAAGATAGCTTACGTCTGCGTAATCAAGAATCGGAAGCAGTAGAGACTGCGCCAGCGTAATCTTAGTATGGTGAGGCAGGAAAAATTGCAAGCGCTTAAGTGAGTGACAGGATGCAAAGACTTTTTTACTTACGGCTTCCACTTGGGGCAGCCACGAAAATGTACTGTCCATAATAACTCCTAGATTTTTGACAGAATTGACAAAGCGAATATCGATGCCATCATAGCTCAGCTTCCTATTCAGAGCCATATTTGCCTTATTTAGCAACCTCGTACTGCCAAAAATAATTGCTTGTGACTTAGCAGGATTTAGTAGAAGTCCAAACTTCTTCACCCATTTCGATATTATGTCCAGGTTGTTATTAATGACATCAATTGCTGAATTTATATCTTCCGGCAGAGCACTTGTGTAGATTTGAAGGTCGTCTGCATATAGGTGATAGAGAGAAGTAAGTTCTTTAGCTAAGATATTAATAAATAATGAAAAAAGCAAAGGAGAAAGTACGCCGCCTTGCGGGACGCCAGCTAGTACCGGGCACCAAGCAGAGCTTCCTGCGTCAGTGCGCACGCACTGCTGACGGCCTTTAAGGTAAGATTCGAACCAATTGGCGACTGTCGGAGATACGTTAAGAGATCGTAAAACGCCAAGAAGTATATCAAGATCCACAGTGTTGAATGCGTTGCTGAAATCTAAAAGTGTAAGCACTGTAACTTGGTGATTTTCCATATTTAACCGAATATCGTCAAGTGACCTTGATGAGAGCAGTGACAGTGCTATGGCCTGTTCGGAAACCAGACTGTAAATCGTTGAGCAGGTGGTGAGTGGAGAGGAAGTTGGAAAATTGTTCGAATACGAGGCGTTCAAGAACTTTTGATAGGAATGGTAGGATAGAAATCGGTCGAAATTGGGATAAGGTGGTTGGGTTAGGAACTTTAGGAATAGGAACAATGAAGGCATTCTTCCACATGCTAGGGAACGAACAAGAGAGTAGGGATAAATTCATTATATTTGTAATGTCTGGCAAAATGATTTCCAGAATAGGATTAATCATTAGAAGAAGAAGAAGAAGAAAAATTGTTTATTTGGCACACAATAATAAAATACAGAGTAAATTTACAACAATAAAAAAAAATGCACCAAAAAGGCACCAACTCAGCATGTGTATGAGAAAGTCAAACAACTTGGTTGATGAATTTCCCATACGCTGGTTTTCAGTTAGCGCCATAACTAAAACTAATATTACAATTTAATATAAATAAGTTAAACAAACAAAAATAATAAAACAACAAAAAGAAAAAAAAAACTAACAGACATACACAAAGAATTTTTTTTTTTTATTATTATTCTCTTCAAATTAATGAATTTAGTATATAATATATAACTACTTTCATACGGCATAACCTCATAAATAATTACAAACAAATACACTGCTTCTCTTAAGAAACTAAATATTTTGTGTTTATAAATATATCTAAATTATATAAAAATAAAAAAAATAAAAAAGTAAGAAGGAAAAAATATATATAATATAAAAACATATATAAATACACCTCCTACACATATATGTTTGATAAATATTAATTGTATGGTGTGTGTGAATGTTGTGATGGGATAAAAGTTATTGATTGAGTTGTAAGAATGCTTTCATTTTCAACCTAAATGATGACAAAGAGCTTAACTTTTTTAAGGGAGGGGGTAAATCATTCCAGCATTTCGTGGCAGCAAAACGAAAACTACCCCGAAATGCTGTAGTGCGATGGCGAGGTGTGACAAGTAATGTAGCACATCCACGAGTAGTGTAATGACTCAAATTTTTTGACCAAACCAGTTTTTCATTTAAGTAGAGTGGGCTTCCACGTTTGATGATACCAAACAAAAGAGTGGCCAAGTGTAATTTACGCCTTGATTCTAATATCTTATTTTGATTCTCCTTATTAAGGTGCTACTCGTAACGTTATCCGTACCCGTTGCCTTGCTGGTTATATTAGAAATACATCTCTTAACGTCACGACCAGTGACCAATTTGAAAGTAAATTGTGGGCAGTTAGGGGTCGGTCTAGAAACAAGATTATTCAGAGCCTCCGTTTTACATTGATCACTAATGTTCAAAGGAGGAGTGGAGAAGTGCATATTAAGTGCATTGAGGTCTGTATCAATAGGAGAATTGGCGTGAGATTTCCCTATACCCAGTGTTTTAAGGAATGACCATAACTGTGAGGTGTCACAGTCATCAATGGAAGTATAGATATATCGGCGTTTTGCGTCTCTACACACTCTATTACAGCGATTCCTTAGCTCCTTATATTGTTGCAAGTGCTCATCCGTCGGTTGCTTTTTATAGCAATATCGAGCATGATTGCGCTTAGTCATGAGATTTTTTATTTTGTCAGTAAGCCATGGAGCAGGTAACTGCTTCACACGGACTGAACGAAGGGGAGCGTGTTTGTCATAGAGGTCGGTCAAGAGAGTATTAAACCGTTCAACCCTTTCATCAATGTCGTCAATGCTATTTAGTTGTTCCCAATCAATAGCTTTTGCATCCTCACATAGCTGCTGCAAATCCATTCTCTTAAAATTACGCTGGAGAATAGTACGCTTTTTCGGTTTAGGAGTACGGATTTTATAAGAAAGATAAAGAAGATCATGGTAGGAGAAACAGTCGGCAGTTAGTTGCCCATGATTGAGGACAAGGTCAGGAGAAGAGACAGTCATTAAATCTAAAAGTGTAGGCTCGGAGTGAGGTGGATGGTGAGTAGCATCAAGAGGCAAGATGTGGAGATTTTTTGCAGTTGTGATAGAGCATAACGCTTTTGAGCGGTGATCGTTTTTTAAAAGATATGTATTAAAGTCACCCATGACTATGGTGTTATCAAAATTAGGAGTATAGTCATCGAGAAGTTTTTCATACGTATCGAAGTAGTTGACCGTCATAGAAGGGCTATAGTAGACTCCGAGGAGAACCCTGCTGAAGTTGAGACGCACTTCTAAGAAGAGATGCTCAGCTTTCCCAGTATATTCACTCACAGATCTACTGACAATGGTGTAAGGAATGTGGCTGCGAAGGTATATGGCCACTCCACCGCCACCTTTATTCGTGCGATCGTTACGTACTAATTTAAACCCGGGTAATGGGTATATAGAGGAGTCAAGAGAGGGTTTTAACCAAGATTCAGAAACTAGAATGGCATGTATATTGTTATTATCAAATGACGTAAGCATATCGGAATGGTGTGAAGGAATACTCTGAGCATTAATATGGACCACGTTGAATGCTTTGCGATACTTGGAGAATTCTGTATTGAGGGTAGATGACAGTGGGATATACGACATATCAAGAGTGGTGAAACCTGTTGAAGAACATGATAGAAAGCTATCATCATCACTGGTGGCAGAGTCATAAATACTCATATGTAATAAAACAATAATATATATAATATAATAATAAATATAAATAAATACTAATTTAAATATGTACAACTAAGCTACTTTCTAATGTACTTATCTATTGTAAATTATTTATTTAAAAGAAATATCTCAATCTGCACAACCCTTGCTAAAGAAAAAGAAAATTTACAAATTATACCAAAAAACTGGGTACAGCTATTCTTATTCTAAAGGTTTAATAAATTTCTGAACGCAGCTTTATTTGTCTATGGCTACTCCGTGCGAAACGTCAAAGTCAAAGTGTCACTGTCATTAACTTGCGTGTTTACAACATTACAAACATTACAGTGAACTTAATTAAATATGTTTACAACTTACAGTGGGTAGGATACACAGCCGGCGTTGGTTAAAAGGGAATAACATAATATACAAACGAGTAATCGAGATTAAGGCGTGTGATCACCTGTTATGTCCGCATATCCCTTGGTGTTGTGCCGGTCTTGCTCCTGGTGGCAGGCGCAGCCGCAGCAGCGGCGGAACTCTGCTTGCTTGGCTTGGCTACGGGCTTACCGATGAGCGACCGGGCGGCCGCTGAGGTCGTGGAGGTTGCGGCAGGATGCTTCCTGCACAACTCATCCAGCTGGGCAGCCGTCGCCACCTTCACGTTGGTGCCGTCAGCGAGCTTGAGGAACACGGCTCCGTTCCCCGTCCAGCACGCGTTCATTCCGAAGTGTCGACGGGTGCGCGCATAGATGTCCTGCCGGCTCTTGGTCAGAAACTCACTGACTACCGTGCCACTTGATTTAAGCTCCTTCTTGCGGGCCCACACTGATGCCTTAATGGAGATGCTGGCTAGACGAACAAGAATTGGGCGCGGCCTCTTGGGGTTCTTCGCACCTATACGCACGCAATGCTGGATTGCAGACTGGTCAAATCCAGCTACTCCCATCCTGCTTACAATGCCAGTGACCGTGGCCGCTGGGTCCTCTCCATCCTGTTCCTGCACACCACTGAACAGTAGGGCGTTACGACGACTCTGGCAGTCCATCTCATCAACTTGATGAGCCAGGCTGGCTACTTGGTCCTGCAGGAGGCGCAGCACACACAGAACCATGTCCTTGAATGCAGCAAAGTCCGAGGCAAGGGCATCAAGGTCCGACTTCTTTTCCGTGGAGCTTATAGCTTTCTTCATTCTTGACTCAAATTCATCTAAGCGGCTGGCAATCATTGATTCCATGTCTTTCTGCTGCTCCAAAACTTTCTGTGCTGTGGCCATAGTGATTTTGTTGAAGTGCAGTGGTGTAGATTTTTAGGTTAGGCCAGTTGGTAAGTGCACTGAATTTTTATTGCATAGAGGTGTAGGACAGTGCAGACTTCAGTTATTGGCCTAATTTGTACACATGCTAATTGCAAATATGATAAAGATATGTTCAATTAAGGGTTTTTATCATTTATAATTTAAAGAGTTTGAAAAATTATGTGCTTCTTTTTTTGCACCTACCTCCCAAAAAAAAATTCTCAGTTTAAAATGTATGCACATTAAATCACTTGATTATAATAAGATTATTGAACAATATTAGACTATATTCGATTATAGTCATAGCCTTAGATCGATTTTAAGGAGTTACATACATACATATACTCACGGCTATATTTCCCTAGAAGGGGTAACCAGAGCTAAGGAATTATAAATTCTTCAGCCAATTTTGGAAGTTGAGTGGGGAAAAGATGGTAAAAATAAAGGTTTTTGGTGATGGGTTTCCAACCGCAACGCCCAAAAATCCAATAAAAAGCCCCAATACCCTTAGTCGCCTCTTACGACACCCGTGGGTAGAAAGGGGTAGTGACATTCTAAGCCGGCACTACACGGCACTCACTACAAGGAGTTAATTGTACAATTACTTTGTGTATTAAAAAAATATATTTATATTATTATATCTATGTATATTTTTAATTGCATTTTAGTCATAGTCCAAATCGTAGGCTATATTTATTCATATATCACAGCTGATGATGAAGGCGATGACAAATGGACGGACAAAACGTACAATATTTTAAAGTCGTAGTTATTTACGACAAACTCTAATACACACACACACACATGCGCTCATAAACCTCGTCCGACACACCGGTGCATTGTCATCAATAATTTTCCAAAAAGCGGCCGTAGCAGCACTAGCAGCAGGTAGGTAACATAGTAATATACAAGTTTTTGTAGTTCGTTGTAAGTTTGATTGACGTGTTATCTACTATATAAATATAAGGTAAAATAACGTAATAATCATCAATGGTTCACGTTTTATGCGTAAGGCCTGTGATAGTAAAATTATTGTTATATATTTCAGTGAAATTAATAAATTAGGTAAGTAATTTGATTTATGACGTTTAAAAATAGAACTACTGGCTAGATCTCATTCAAACCAATTTTCGTTAGTAGTTTGTACAGTAATACACATCATATTTTTTTTTCAGTTTTATCATGCCCATATTTTAGAAGTTACGGGGGGGGGACACACATTTTACCACTTTGGAAAAGTCTCTCGCGCAAACTATTCAGTTTTGAAAAAAATGATATAAGAAACTTCAACATCATTTTCAAATACCTTTTGATAGATACCCCACACGTATAGGTTTGATGAAAAAAAAATTTTTGAGTTTCAGTTCTATGTATGGGGAACCCTAAAAATTTTGGTTTTTTTTCAGATTTTATTTTAAAATTTTAATGCGGTTTACAGAATACATCTACGCACCAATTTTCAATAATGTAATTCTTATAGTTTCGGAATAAACTGGCTGTGACATACGGACGGACGGACGGACGGACAGACAGACAGACATGACGAATCTATAAGGGTCCCGTTTTTGCCATTGTTTTTGCTACGGAACCCTAATAAAAACGCATGAAATTTTAAAAAAAACTATCAGTTCTCTTCGTGCTTCGACGACCGTCCGAACGTTCCAACCTACGTGTGAAACCAGTGCTGAAGCTCTGCTGTCCTGCTGCTAAGTTCTGCTGCATTGCTACTACACCTACTAAAATAATGTTCGTAAGTTTACTCATTATTTTTCTTTATTTTCTCCATGTACTACCAGACTGTCAGTCGCGTCAACGTCACGGCGTCGGAAGGTCGGGTTACCCGCACGCTGCGCTTGCGCGGACATAATTATCGCGTAACTTAAAGTATGTAGTTTGAATATAGCTAACAATCAGGTTTTTGATCCGTAACTAACATGGCATCGAAAATCCTCAAGTGTAATAATTGTAATATAGTTGTGAATGAACTGCTTTCATTTGTGCAAAATAAATGTGAAGTCATGGACGAAGACAGTTTGGTGCAAATATGTGTTTCTGCTTTCTCTGAGAAAGATATTGAAGAGGCAAAGTGTTTATTGTTTAGCTCCTTGTCGAAACATAAGACCACAAGGCGAAGGAAAGGGAAAACACTGAGAAATCTAGATGATGTTATCTGCTTAATGAAAGAGTGTGACCCTGATGATATACCCATCTTTGTGGCGAAGGACCTACATAAACTTCCTCCAATAACGTTTGACCACGTTGATGTTACTCGTCTGCTAAAGGATATCTTGGTCATACAAAAAGACCTGCGAAAGATTCAAGAGACGTACGAAAAATCTAACAGATATGTTACCATTGACCAACTTGATGCATTGAGAGCTGAGTTTTTAATCGATAAGATGTCTAATACAACAATGCAGCATAATGTAAACCAGAATAGGGGGGCTTTCTGCCTACAAGATAGTACGGAGGAGCATAGTGGTCCTATGGGATTTTTTCCGGGAATAAGTAGTCTGGTTGAAGAAAATAAACATGAAGGTAGTTCAGTGATTGTGAGTGATTTACCGTTACAACCGATAATAACGACGAGTGCGCCGCCGCCGCCTCACTCATCAGTTGTGCTGTCAAACCATCAATTGATATCAATCAATGCTTCACCTACATCAGTACCTCAGTGCGAGACGACAAGCCCCCTGGTCCGAATGACGATGAAATCGATTTTATCGCTGTCAGCGATATTTTGCGGTCCGATTCAGTTATCGCGCTAAAAGTGATAACAGTGCTAACAGCGCGTCTATCGAATCGGGACGCATTTTGTAATCGCTCTTGTTTGTTTCATTTTATTTTTTCTTAAATGGCCTTTGACCGTGTTTCAACACAGTAATTTGCCAACGTTTAGTAAAAAGAAAAAACGTATTATAAAGTTAAAAAAATTTTGAAATTGATTAACACATACTCATTGAACATTCATTGTTGAAAACTAAACTAAATATTATGATGTGTTATATGCAAGACCCTGACAATCATTTCCCGAATGATACCCATTTAGTGGGAGATGCTGCATATGGGATCTAACAAAGTTTAATGGTACCATTTAAAGACAATAAACATCTGACACAACACCAGAAAAAAAATAATTTTTGCCTTCATCAGCTAGAATGTCCATTGAAAGGGCATTTGGCTTATGGAAAACCCGCTGGCGCAGTATTCTGCATTGTAATAGAAAAAATCCCAGAATATTTGTTGTTACATAACATCTGCATTTTAAATGGTGAAATAATGGATGTGGAACAAGTACAGTTAAGAGTAGTCAAAAGGGGGCATCTTATTGAAGAAGGAAGAGAGAGTGGAATAATTAAAAGAATGCATATAATGAATAATTTATTAATTCGAAACAATTAAATATATAAAAATAATCATATGTTATAAGTTTACTTGTTGTCATTTAAGTCATCTAGAAGAAGAAGAAGAAGAAGAAGAAGAATAAAGTTTATTCGCAGCAAATATGGCACAAATTAAAACACAACACAAAAAATAATAAAACTTAAAACTAAAGAAAAATAAATTTAAAATAAATTAAAAACATTTAAAAGGAAAAGTTAAAAACAAAGTAAACAAACCTGTGAACAGTGTCAAAAGAAAACAAAATAATAGAAAAAAAAAACAGAGATCATTATAAAATTAAACGGAACTAAACAATAATGTTAAAAACTTTGCGCCCTTTTGCAGCGAAAGGGCACTGACTCAGCAAAAGCTGCGAGGTTTGACCTCACAGCACTGATTTTCAGTCAGCGCCATCACCAGTGACAACACGAGAGTTACACAAGCGGATTATAATACATTACTTATATTTATATATATTTATAACAGTCGATATAAATATATAGCTCATAAATGTTATAAAAAAATAGGACAGAAAAAAAAATATATACATTATTGGTACATTACTATTACATTCTAAAGTATAAATATATAAACAAAATATTCGATATATATTAAATATTATTTTTACTTATACATTAATTATGAAACATAGAAAATAGAAAACAGGATTGGATAGGATAGAATTCTATGAGAAAAATTCTCTATGGAGCCTTGTTGAGCGGGTTTTGAAGGGCTAGTAGGTACTTTTTAAGCTTGCCGCTTAAAAGTGTCCTACCAGTCACTGCAACGTATGGGAGGGGGAATATCGTTCCAGCACTTGGACGCAGCAAACCTAAAACTACCTCGAACGCTACTGATCGGTGCAGAGGCAAGATCGCCCTGACTTTGAACTGATAGTCACTTTTAGACCATTGCAGTTTTTTATGCAAATAAGCCGGTGATTCCAACCTGACCACACCGAACATCAGAGTCGCGAGATGCAAACACCTACGACCCTTCATGTTTAAAAGTTTTGCTTCGTCCAAGTACGGGGTAATGTGGGAGCGACGAGGAACACGAAAACAAAAACGTGCGCATGCGTTTTGCACACGTTGTATAAGCCTTTGTGTACGACCCAGTATGCAACCACCATAGACCACGTCACAATAGTTTACTCTAGACAATATCAACGATTCGCAAAGTTGAACACGCAAATTCTCACTCAGGTAATCGCGTATATTGTATAGTATTTTTAGTCGATAGAAGCAGTTACTAACTACTGACAGAACATGGTTTTCGAACCGCAGTTCCCCGTCCATAAGTATGCCTAGATTTCGTGCTTCATCGACTCTTTCTAATGGTTGATCCCTGATAGCGACATCACAAGTCGTTAAGGCCTCCAACGTATTAGAGATTTGAGTCTTAGTACCAAGAACCATGAACTTTGATTTCACCGGGTTCAGAACAAGGCAATTCTTTTCCGTCCAAGCAGCAATTTGATCTAGATCATCATTTAGTTTTCCTACCGTATTTACTATATTTTTGGGATGACCAGAAATGTATAGTTGCAAATCATCTGCATATATATGAAACTTGCATTTTTTAATACTATTTACAAGATCTGCAGTGTAGAGAATAAACAGAAGTGGACCCAATATCGAACCCTGGGGGACTCCTCGTTCTAGTGTTCTTTCGGAGGATGTAAGGACCACACCATTCCTCTTACGTAATTCGACGAATTGTTTACGGTCGGACAAATAACTGTCGAACCAACGAACTGCAGCGACATCAAATCCATAATACGACATCTTGGATAGAGCCAGGGTAGAAAACAAACAATCGAAAGCCCTAGAAAAATCTAATAATGCCAGTAACGTGCTTAACCCACTATCGCGATCTTTTAAAACATTATCGACAACATCTAACAGCGCTGTTGCTGTTGAATGGCTTTTGCGAAAACCGGATTGAAGCTCCGGCAAAATATTATACCCCTCTAGGTATTTCGAAAGCTGATCATATACCACCCTTTCTACTATCTTCGATGCACATGGGAGTATACTAATTGCTCGTAAATCGGAAGTAAGGGTAGGATTAGGTTTTTTCGGGAGCGGTGTGATCTTGGCTGTTTTCCAGAAAGAGGGAAATTTACTAGAGATAATGCTCTTGTTAACAATAGCCGTCAATATGTCAAGTGTAGTAGGAAATGTCAAAAGTATCATGTCAATATTTATTCGGTCGAGACCTGTAGCTTTGGTTTTGATTTTTTTGACAGCTTTATAAACAACATCGCTCGTCACTGGTTCCAATGATAATGTGCTGTCTCCGTAGCGGTTAAACTCGAAAAAAGTCAAGTCTGATATGCTAACATTACAAGATCCTGGAACGGTACAGAAAAAATCATTAATCTTATCTGGGTCATCAAAATAAGGAGGCAGTTCCACATCGCGCTTATTTGGTAAGATATAACGTTTTAAATTTTTCCAAAGGGTTCCTGAATCACCATCATTATTGTTAATGGAATGCTCAAAAAAAGCCTTTTTTTCAGAATGTAGCGATGATATAACTTGGTGTTTCAAATCTTTATAGTACTTAATGCTAGTCTCACTCTTCTCCCTCTTAGCCTTACTATGTGCTTCATCCCGAAGTCGCATCATCAACCTCATGTTGGGAGTCAACCATGGTTTTGGTGTATCTTTCACAACAATTGTTTTAAGTGGAGCGTGATGGTCATATAAACTAGTAATCAAGAAATTAAACTGGGATATCATATCGTCTATATCATCGAGTGTTTTGATCGAGTTCCAATTCGCATTTTCAACGTCATCATTAAACGTGTCTAAGTCAATATCAGTCAGTGGTCGGTAAGTAATTAGTTTTGGCACAGGTTTAGGTTTTTTAACGTCAATAGCCATTGTAACAAAAGCATGATGACCCAATTGAGGAATATGAAAAACATTTACGGTTCGAGTAGGGGCGTCGGTACAAATTAAGTCAATAGTTGTTTCACTGTGTTCTGTAAAATGTGTCGGTTCTGTAACAATTTGTGTCAAGTTAACCGTTGTCAAAAAATGTTTCAAATGTCGATAGTTTCGATCGCTTTCATCAGAAAAATCAATATTGAAATCTCCCATGAGTATAAGTCTGTCATAGTTACCATTCGAAAAGATAGTATCTGTCAAAGCGTCGAAGAACTGATCAGCGCTGAGCCATGGTGGGCGGTACGCGGTACCCACTAAAAACCGTATGCCACTTACGGTAAGACGTAACCACATTTGTTCCACGGTCGTAGAGGGAGGATGTGGGTATAGCCTGGCAGTTAAACCCTGTCGCAAGTAAAATCCTACCCCACCCCCACGTGAGCGCAAATTGAGTGGTCGTGGGATATGCTTCAGACGATAACCTGGCACTCTCGGGGCCACGTCTTCCCGACCTTCACGTAACCATGTCTCATTTATAGCTATTATGTCTGGTCCTAAGTCAAGTATAATAGAAGTTAACTCGTCATGCCCCGTACCCAAGGACCCCGCATTAAAAAGTGCAAACTGAAGATTCTTAATACGAATCATGGCAAACTCGTTTTATAAAATATAAATTAAATAAAAAACTGTATAGTTTAAATAAATAAAGAAATAACAAAATACAAATATTATAATTAATATGCATAAACGAACTGTTATAATAGTGAATCGGTACAAAGAATCTATCCCTTCCAAGTATTAATATTGCATAATGAAATAAATATATTGGAACGACTACATATATAGAGATGAGTTTATATAAATATACTACAATCAAATACAATATACACATAATGACGCCTTCGTGTGTCCTTTGTTTCACTGTTGCGTAATATAAACTATTCAATAAAACCATCTTATAATAATTAACTTCCCAGCGAATCAAATAAACAAGAAAATTTTGTTTGGCAACAAATGCTAAAATGAATAAAATATAGCTATCTACTTCAGAACATAATAATTTGAAATAACAGACAAAACAGTAGTTAAAAAATATAAAAGAAATCGTAGTTAAATACATATAACGAAATAATTTAAATAAGAACTTATAAAAATAGTATAAGTAATAATACAATGTATGATATACCAATGGTTTTTCAAACGGTAGCTTCTCCAAAAATATCAGCAATATCTCGTAACTTTCTTATCTTAGAGACGGGTTTCCCATCAGCTTGCCTGACACAGACGCGGCCGTCCCGCGTCCACACATACCGCCAGCCAGCGGCACGCGCACGTTCGCGGGCCTGGTTGAACAGTGTTCTATTCAACTTTGTCAACCGCTCGTTGATGTAAAACTTGGTGGGCGGCCCTGTCAGCCCCATGTCGGCGGTGGTGGCGCCACGCCGCACCCGCGCCGCGCGCAGCATCTCGTCCCGCGTCGCGCGCCGTGCCAGCCGCACCACGATCGGCCGCGCGCCGCCGCCGTCACGCGGCGCTCCCATACGCTCCGCACTCACAATGTCCCGCTCATCAACTTTAAGACCAAGCTTCGCGCTCACGACTGTTATTAAATGTAAAGTGTTTTCAGCTTTGTCCTCCGGCAAGTTAGAGAGCTGTATATCGTTAGCTAACAAGTCCTGATCTCTCTCTTGTAGCTGTAGCTGCAAACTTTCAACCGCCTCCTCTAGTAGTTTATTCTCCTTGCTCGTAGAATTCTCCATAATTTTTCTTTCCATTTCGTCAACTCTCTTGTCGATACTGTCCAGCCTATTGTTCACCGCACTAATTGCTTCACGAAAACTCCGGAATTCGGCACGAAAACTCGTGAGTTCACTCCTTAGAAACCGAATTTCATCCCGTAGCCCGCCGCACGCCTTAGATGATAGTTGAAGTTCATCTTCTTCTTCTCCGTCCTCCTTTTCCTCTACGTCCTCAACCTGTTGGAGCAATCCCCCAGCAGTCGGTTGCTCCACCCCGAGTAAACCCTTAACCGGTGTGTCAGCTCCGTTGTCACGCGGTAACATTCGTGTACACTCAGGGCACACCCAGTTAATAGCCGCAGACTTTCCCGGTGGGATACCGACGCATGCACGATGATAATTCAGTTTACATTGTGCACATTGTGCGCCATCTGTGCGCAACTGGGTTAACTTTTTGCACGCTGAGCACTTACGCATAATGATATTCCGATCAATATGTTAAAAAAAGTTCGCAGCAAAAAATATAGATGGCGTGGACAAACAGTTAAAACGAATTTTGAAATATTTTTTGGCCGTGGGTAATTTGGTAAAAAGAATAATCTCAACTACCAAATGAATATTGATAAATTAAATTTCTCACTAGTTCGATAATTATTTGCACCACCAACACTACACATAAGAGTATGCTTGATAACAGTTACACTTATAATCTTTTCAGTAACGTTGAAGCACTTATAGTATTTATAAAACGATAAATATCCGAACACAACACCGCTAGTTTAACGCTCGTGACGTCGTTCTGTAGTCAGTCTTCGCATCTTAACACTTATGTGTGGTTAATTTATCATGATTGTTAACGGTGAGGGAAAACATTTACTTAGTCATATGACAGTGTATTTGTACAAAATTGAAGTGATTACACTGTCCCAACAAAACGAGGGTACTCTGAACATAAGGTGACAGTCATGTGATGTTCAGAAATATTAGTACCTCTGCCAACGCCTTCGGGGATATTTGGTGTAAACATTTATGTTATATTAATTTTCCGAAGCACAGAATCATCCTTGATTTCGGATATTAGGGTGATTCAGGCCTGCAATATCCTTTCAAGCTAAGTTAAATATTACAAATTAAATTTGTGAGTTTACCCCTCAGGGGATCAAACCCGAGGCCTCCATAGTTGAAACCAAATGCTATCATCGAGACCACGGAGGCAGTCTATATTACAGTATGAACTTCATTAAATATTTTGTTTGAGCTTACTCTAAAAAGGGTAATATGGGTGCAGTGCACACGCTTGCCTAGATGCATAACAGCAGGACAGTACAAAATCACACATTATTAATAATTATAAACTTTACTAATTTCACAACAATCAAACAAACATAAATTATAATTGAGATCAATCTTTTCAAGACTTAAATAATAATAACTATTTTAACAAGTCTAAGAAAACTAGAAATATCTGTAAATCAATAACCTAAACCTATTTTGAGAAACAAATACATAAAAATAATAATTTGTTATATGTTTACTTATTAACTGAAATATTCTTTCCACAGCACTATCACATACACTCACTTACTTGATGTCATTTAAGTCATCTATAATCAGTCTCTGCATCTGAACACTTATATATAAATAAAATTATCTTTATTCGTATATAACTAATTTCACAACAATCAACCAAACATTAATTTATTAATGAGATAAATCTTTCCAAGCCTTAATTAATAATGACTATTTTAACCCTTAGCTGGTATCGCCTTTTTTGGCAACACTACCGGTATCGTGGGTCATATTTTACCCATACCAAAAAATGTGTTGTAGAATGTAGTATTTTTATTCTTTGTATAAAATATGGTTAGTTATGAAATAAAAAAACATTTTTTTACAAAATTATCTTAGTTTAATTTTAGAATATAAAAAAAATATCATATTTTAGACGCATTTGTAACTAACCTAATTTTTTGGCACTTTTTGGTTAGTATGAACTTAAAATATTAAAAAAAAATAGAAATGTAAGAAAAACTTTAACTAAAAGATATTTATGGCACTTCTCGTATCTTTATAACAACAAAAAAAAATTACTTCTGAGATCAGCATAAAATTTAAAAAAAATGACAACCAAAATCAAAACGACTTCTTCCAAACTAACAAAATAACATATTTTAGTCTTTATACTTTCTGGCAACTGGAACATACAACATTTTGGACGGAATGTGTCTTACAAATAAAATGTAAACATTTAGAACATTTTAGAGAATGTTTTCGGTCATTTTTCCAATCGCATAGGTAGCATCTGGCCCTTTTCCGATTTGAAATTGAAGCTGCAGAAGAGAGGTCGATGCAACTGGTTCTTCAAGCTGGGATGGATTTTCCGGCTGCTTATGTATTTGCTCCAAAATGTTATCAATCCTCCTCTTTAGATCATTGGAAAAATTAGCATACCCTGTTTTCCGTTGCAATATAAATGGTGTTACCAAATCTAAACCTATTTTCCTAATATATTTGTTCCTCTTCACGCGTTTTTCAGGATTGGAGGCTTTCCAAAGTACATATCCATTAGCTGCAGAAATATTCAATATTGCCCAAAAAATTACACATGGCCATCTCTGAGTTCTTCTTCCTACCGAGTAATTCGCACATTTTTGGTCTAAAGAATCAACACCGCCTTTGGTACTATTATAAAATTGAATGATTTCTGGTTTGCCGCTTTCAGTGTCGACGGATTCATCATGGTGCATAGTTGAAATCAGGACTACACTTTGATTTTTTTTAGGGACAAAAGAGCAAAGAGTTTTATCATTTGTGAAACCAAATAAACTAGAACCTACTGGACGAGTTTTATGCGGTAAAAATTCTGGAGGGATTTCGCGTTTATTTTTACGCAATGTTCCGACATATGTCAAGCCCACTTCTTTCAGTTTATCGACTAGTTCGATCGAGGAAAACCAATTGTCTGCCGTGATATTTCTATTTGAATTCTTCAAAGGTTCGGCTAATTCCAAAACTGTGCGTGTAGGTATAGATACATCAGTTCTTCTTGATTCTGTTTTACCAGTATATATAAAAGCGTTGTACAAATAATGAGTCCTAGAATCGCAAAGGCATAAAATTTTGATCCCATATTTCGCCGGTTTTGATTTCATGTATACTCTAAATAAGCATCTTCCTCGAAACGGACACAACATCTCATCTACAGTGATATATTCAGAGCAACTGTAGTTTTTTTGGCAATTCTGTATAAACATATTGAATACTTCAGATATTAGCGCAGCTCTATCGTTTGCTTTTCTTTCGGTCCTCGTTTCAATGTCATCAAAACGTAAAGCTGACGCAATAAAAAGGTATCTTTTTAGAGACATAGTCACCCTGAAAATATCTCTACCTGTACCATCCGAGTTCCATAAACCTTCAAGATCTTCATGTCCCGATTTGAAAACTCCAGCCAAAATGGTAAGACCCAAAAAAGCGTCCATTTCAGTCTTTTGTATGGAATTTGTAAAAGCACCAGTGCTTGAATTAGACTCCCTGAATTCCGTAATTTTTTTATTGGTATGTAAAATAATTGTTTCAAGCATCTCATTCGTCACTAACAACTGCCATGACTCCAACTCTGACATATTAGTTTTTTCACGAGCTGGGCCTACTAAGCCAGGAAGGTGTGTTATTATGTTATGCCTCCTCGTTCGGGATCTACTTGGAGCTGTTTTAGACCCTTTGTAACGATTTTTACCTCGATAACAATTTGACGTCCGCCCTCCTTCATCCTCATCTTCTTCGCCCTCATCTCTCGTATTTTCGTTCCTCGTATTTTCTCTTATTCTCGTATTCTCCTCTTCGTTTGCACTGTCGTCAGAACTTATTCCAAATACACTGACTTCTGAGCAACTAACAGGTTCGGGACTGTCTCGATCGCTGATGATTTCGTCGTCACAAAGTTGGTTTATATTTGGTGTCGTTTCATTTTCAGATTCCAAATCATCATTTAAGTCGTTCATCAACTCCTCTAATTGTCTATCGTTCAAAAAGCCCCCCATTGTAGAACAAATATTCACTAAAACAAAAAAAGTTAAAAATTATATTCAGTGAAAATAGTTACTTATTTGGTATCGTGGGTCGAACGTGACCCAGCCGGGTACTTACCTCCGCTCCTAATTTAGTCGCAGCGCTGCACGTCCGCCCCCCGCCGCAGCTAGCGACGCACTGAGAATACGTAGAAGCGCGCAGTCGTAGCATAAATATTTAAAGAATAATAACCGAAAATGTTCGCTTCTGGGTCAAACTTGACCCACGATACCTACTAAGGGTTAAAAAGTCAAGGAAAATTTAAATTATCCCAAAGTCAACAATCTACTACACCTAGTTTGAATTTATAACTCCTTATTTATTTATGCTGTGTAGTGTCGGCTTAGAATAGCACTACCCCGTTTCTTCCCATGGGTGTACATAGGAGGTGACTAAAGGTATTGGGGCTTTTTAATGGATTTTTGGGCGATGCAGTTGGAGACCCATCACCAACAACCTTTATTTTACAATCTTTTCCCCACTTAACTTCCAAAAGTGGCTAAGGAATTTAAAATTTCTTAGTTCTGGCTACCCCTTCTAGGGATTTATAGCCGTGAGTATGTATATGTATGTATAGATGTATGTTATTTATTTCAATTTTCACACAAATTGCGCAAAACAGCCAATTTCTCTTGGTGGTGTTTTTCTTTTTGTTGCAATAGATTGTTAAATATTTCCATTTTTTGTCAGTGGCGCTGATTTCTCTGATCATTTAAATTTTCTAATATGGTTTCAATTTTCCTCTTTTTATTTGTATTAGTAGAACTACTTGCTTCAGCAGCAGCGTCAGTAGCTGTTGGCCCCAGTTCTGACGCAACAGCAGGTGGTTCTACCCATCCCTGGGTTCCAAAAATTTCTTGCATTCGCTGTAACAACACATTTTCTTATTAAGAATACAACAATTTGAAAAGAAAGAATTATTTAGTCACTCTTTATTTTGACTTGCACAATTAAACCATTGACTTACTTCAAAATAAGGCCATGTTGCTCTGTCATTCCCGGATGTGTTATTGTGATCTTTTATTTCTTTAAATGTTTTTTCGAGGCCATTTATTTTCGATTGGCACTGATTACCATTTATTTTATAGGCAGAATTTTGATCTTTCATTTTTTTGCAATTGTTTCAAAAACTTTTCTGCTGCTCCAACTTCATTAACACCTTCCTCGTTTTGGGCATCAATAGAAATTGTATTCTCACTTTCATATTCATAAAATAATTGAACTCAGTTAGCCAAATAGCTGCTATCTAAAAGATTTACAAAATAAATATTATTGATGCCTTAGATCATACAACAATAAAGATTAAAGTTAAAAAGATTATAGAAAATTGAGTTCAACGGAAATAACAAACTTGATAGAGCACTGCTTTTTGATTACTAACCCGATTGAGCGCGTTGTAACTCCTCATAACTTAAATTCAAGGTTATTTGTCTTCCATTACTTTCGTTCGAGACGACTACAGGAATATTTTCCATTTTAAATAAAAACTTAAAAGCTAACAAAACAAAACTTCCCTAACTTTTCAAACTTTTAAACGTCAGTTTGACATTTGGCTCACAGTGCTAACGCTCTAATGCGATATCGTTGTAATCGCAAAATGGCGCCGGTAATGACGTCATATATGACGTCACGCGGGATTTCGTTAGCGCGCTAACGTTCATTCGGACCAAGATTTAGCGCGCTGACAGCGATAAAATCGATTTCATCGTCATTCGGACCAGGGGGAAGAAGTGCTCCATCCTACTCTTCAGTCGTTATGTCAAACGTGTCAATCCATAAAGAGGCATCAATCAGTGCATTACATACGTCAGTACCCTCATCAGTATCTCAGAAACAGAAAGTGGCAGTGGTTAGCAAGTCTTGTAGTCCAAAGGAAAATGTTGATGGTTTGACAAAAGAGCCAAGTGAGTGGATGACTGTCTCTAGAAAGAAAAATAAATTGAAGTTTACTGGCAATAGAGGGACAGCTTCGGTTAACCCCCAATCAAAATTCAAAGCGGCGGAAAAGCTGATACCGGTTTATTTATATAATGTCTCCAAAGAAGCCTCAGTGGACGATGTAGCTGAATACATTATGGAAAAAACACAAGTACGTGTCACTCCTGAAATAATGAATATGAAAACTGAGAAAAGTTATAATTCGTTTAAAATGTTTATTCCGTCACACAAATTGTTGATGTTTAGTAAAGAAGATTTATGGCCGGAAGGGGTATTCTTTAGAAAATTTTACTTGTTTAAGCCCAGAACTGGCAATAATGTGATAATTGATAAAAACTTAAAACCCACAGATGGCAGGAACTGAACAAAATCTTAGACTTATAAGTTTTAATTGTAAAGGTGTAAAACGATCGGCTTTGGATGTTAAAGCACTTTGTGATAAATGTGATGTAATAGCGTTACAAGAAACTTGGCTGCAAGACTTTGACTTGCCAATCCTGGGCACATTACATGAGGATTACAGCTACACAGGAAAATCGGCAATAGATAGCAGTGCGGGCCCTCTTGTGGGACGTCCATACGGGGGAGTAGCCATATTATGGCGTAAAGGTATATTTACCACAGTGTCAGTAGTTCAGTGTGTCAGTGCGAGAATGACAGCTATACAAGCGACGACGGTACAAGGCTATGAGTTGTTATTGTTTTGCGTTTACATGCCTGTAAATAGTGTTGATAATTTAGTGGATTTTACTACATGTCTCGGTGAAATACAGGCAATTATTGATAGTGTTGGTGTACAAAATGTGTGGATGCTAGGGGACTTTAACGCGCATCCAGGAGAACTATTTTGGACGGAACTGTTAAGTTTTGAAAGTGAAATGCTGATGACTTGTGTTGATAGGGAATTATTAGGCATTGACTCGAATACATACACCTATATAAGTGAAGCACATTATTGCAAAAGATGGCTGGACCACTGTTTGGTCTCAGTATCTGCTAAAAATAGTGTAACTTCAGTGCAGGTTCTTAATGATGAAGTCTTCTGGTCTGATCACTATCCACTTATTATTAACTGTAGTATTAAAATTGTGGCTACAAAACTATATAAAAATACAGTTGAACATAACTCTGTTGTGTGGGGTGAGAGAGATTCTAGTCAAATACATATGTTTAGCAATATTTGTCATGAAAAATTAAGATTGATTGACTTTCCTACACATTTTCAAATGTGTTCACATGGTAGATGTAATGATCAAAATCATAAAAATTGTCTCACCAAAATGTATCATGAAATTGTGTGTATCTTGCAACAGGCAGCAATTGATTCTAGCAAACCTGTGAAACATTCAGTTAAAGGAAAAAAGTCTGTAATTGGTTGGAATAAGCATGTGTCGCTGGCTCACAAGGTGGCTAGGGAAAAGTTAAATCTGTGGTTATGGTATGGCAAACCTGTAAGCGGTCAACTATTCGATAATATGATTGTAAGTAGAAAAATTTTCAAAAGTAAACTTAAATGGTGTCAAACAAATGCTGAAAAGATAAAGTTAGATATTATTGCTTCTCATAGGAAAGATAAACAGTTTGGTAAATTTTGGAAAGCTACGAACAAATTGAATTTGAAACCCAGTGTGCCTGTTAGTGTTAATAGTGAAACTGACCCTGCAAAGATTGCCAATTAGATTGTACAAGTGAGGCTGGAGATGAAAATAATTGTTCGCTTCCTCTAGACATTTTGATAACGGCTAAACAAGTCAAGCATGCCGTTGACAAAATGACTAGGGGTAAATCCCCGGGTCACGATAGTCTAAGTATAGAACATATATCATATGCAGGTAGACATATATATCGAGTCCTAGCAATGTTTTATTCTCTTTGTCTTACGCACTCCTTCTTACCAGAGGATATGATGAGGACTATTGTAATTCCCGTGGTAAAAAATAAAACTAGTGACTTAGGGGACAAGTCTAATTATAGGCCAATTTCTCTGGCAACAATAGTAGCAAAGGTTTTTGACAGACTTCTGGAGGAGCAGCTGTGTTATAGTCTTAAAATAAATGAACATCAATTTGGTTTTAGATCAGGATCTTCCACAGAAAGTGCCATCCTGGCTTTAAAGAGTACTATACGATACTATACAGAACGTAGAACTCCTGTCTATGGGTGCTTCCTAGATTTGTCAAAGGCCTTTGACTTGGTAAATTACAATTTACTATGGAAGAAACTTGCTGCTGCAGGTTTTCCAGATGTGTATATAGGTATCTTAAAATATTGGTATAGCAATCAGATTAACATAGTGCGATGGAGTAATTTTCTTTCTGATGAGTACCGCTTAGAGTGTGGTGTCCGGCAGGGGGGATTGAGCTCTCCGATCCTATTCAACTTCTATGTGAATGCGCTGATTGAGGAGCTCAGCAGTCAGCCTGTTGGTTGCTCGGTTGATGGAATATCGGTGAATAATCTTAGCTATGCAGACGATAGGGTGCTGTTGAGCCCCTCAGTCAGTGCACTAAGAAAATTAATTGGGACTTGTGAAAGATATGCAGCTGAGCATGGTCTAGCATATAATGTCAAAAAGAGTGAGTATATTATTTTTGGAGCTCGTAAGAATGTGTCATATAATGTTCCAATAAAGTTGAATGGATCTCCTCTAAAAAGAGTGTCATCCTTTAAGTACCTTGGCCATTTTGTGAGGGAGGACTTGAGGGATGATGATGATATGGATAGGGAGCGTAGAGCGTTGGCAGCCCGGGGCAGTATGTTGACACGTAGATTTGCCAAGTGTTCTGAAGAGGTCAAAATAACACTATTCAAAGCGTACTGTCAAACCTTCTACACTTGTGGTCTATGGGTCGACTGTCTGCAGCGGACTGCCAGCGCTCTGCGAGTACAGTATAATAACTGTTTCAGGATGATGTTTGGACTACCCTTCCGGTGCAGTGCTTCTGCAATGTTTGCTGAAGCACTCACTGATGACTATTATGCCATAAGGCGAAAGCGTGCTGCATCATTGTTGCTGAGAGTGAGGAGTGGCTCGGACACCATCCTGAAGACTGTGGTTGATAGAATGGACAATGTCTTCCTGAAACAATGGGTGTCATTGTCCATTCTACCAAGCAAATCTTATAAATAGTTTTATGTTGTGTTGTTATTAGAATAAGTACTAACACTTAGGTTAAGGGTTACTAACAATTATGGATCATGTTATCTGAAAAATAAATGATTTTTATTTATTTATTTATTATTTACTACCGGCTACCTGTCTGTCTGAGGGCGAACCATGCTACATTTGCTTGTTCAATTTAATATTTCATTATTTTTCAGTTAATATTTGTATCATAACATTATACTAATTTATTGTTGTTTTAGGTCTGACTTCGAATACGACGACGCCGCCGCCCACAAGTCGCACGCGCGGTCATCGAGAATGGCCTTCGAGTCGGAAGACGACTACTTTGAAAGGTTTTTATTTTCTTATTTTTTTACACTTCAGTGGCCCGGCTTTTGTTCTTTAGACTTCGTCAGTGGTAGTGCGTGTAGAGTGTTTTAGTATTTTTTCTTATAGCACTTAGATCACTCAAAATGTATGAATAATACAGCAATACTATATATTTTTGGTTTTTGTTTTCAGTAACCCCAAGAGGATCGCAAAGCCGACTAGTGCGTCGCAGCTTGCCGAATCAGACGCAGGATCGACTGTACCCAGGTAATACAAAATAGTTTCATACGTACATTTGTGATTTATACGATGGTGTGTTGTCCCTTCAGTTAACTATGTGTTTTTACCAACTTTTTAAATTATACCTTATATAATTATATTCCTTCTGTAAAGATTTTGTACTATTTTTCCAGCTTTACGTATAGCTAAATAACCGTTATTTCATTCTATTTCAGAAACAAAAAGAAAACACCGTCGAAGTCAGCTGCCGGCAAGCGTCATTGCGATTCGGACGACGCGACTCGCCTAGGTAAATATTATTGTATTTTTCATTTCTTGAAAAAAAAAATCATGTCTTAATATGTACTTGCCCGTGTTCCCCACAGTTGACCTTATGCACTGTTTCATATTTAAAATATTTATGTATGTTGTGGTTTTTCAGACGCAAAAGTAAGGAGGTCAAACCCAAGGAGACCAAGCGCAAGGCACCGCCGTCGTCTAAGTCAAAGAGGCCCAACTGGCGAGTCTTCGATTCCGACAGCGAGGAGGAGTCTGCCACCAGGGCGCCGCAGCAGCTGCGGTCGAGCTACACCAAGCGGGTCGCTGACGGAGTCGTGCGCCGCTCTGCCCAGCTTGAGGGAGGGCTATTCTTAGACCTCAAGTTATAGAATAGAATAGAATAGAATAACTCTTTATTGTGCATCAAACACAAATTTACAAAAGAAATTATCATACAGTTTACAGTGAGGTACAATCGGCGGTCTTATCGCTAAAAGCGATCTCTTCCAGACAACCTTTGGAAGGTGAGATCGGTAAACTAGTTATCTAGGTAGATGCACAAAACAAGCTTACTTTAAAACTAACTTATTTAATTGAAATAATAAATAATAACATAAATATTAATTACACAAAATAATATAGGTACATATTACACACATATGAACACACATACATACATAACTACATACTTTTATATATACAAGTAATACAAATACCTAAATAAAATACACAAATACGTTTTAGAAATATAATTAATACATATAATTTAAAAAGCAACAGTATTACAGCGCTTCAGTTAGATAGTGTTGTTTCACCAGATCCTTGAACACATTAAGGGATTTAGCCAGTCGCACCTCCACAGGAAGTGCGTTCCACAATTGCACAGCGTGTACAGAAAAAGAGGAGCCATAGAAATTGGTTGAATGAGAGGGAATGGTTAATTGAAGATTATGGTCTGAACGTAAATTAAGGTTATGGGAAGAAGATAGAAATTGAAAACGTTCTTTTAGATAGAAAGGGGTGGCAGGATTGAACAAGATAGAGTAAAGAAGAGACAAAGTTATACCAGGTGGACGATATTAAGAACATCCACCCACGCAAGCGGCACGAAAAGGCGGTGTTGGCGCTGCGATTCCAAGCGGACCCCGACTCGCCCGAGTTAACTGCACTGCAGCAGCTGTTGCATCGGTGTAAATCCCGCTTTGTAGAGGAGGGGTATTTTTTCCCTGATAAGTTAGATTAAGTTTGTAGACAATAAAATATAACATAACTATTTGTGTTTTCTGTTTACTAGGCCTCACGAAATATTAGGTAAAGCTCACCCCACTGCTAGGCATTTACATGTTATAAGAGTCTTGTCCACTGCAGTTATTAGGAACGCCCACATTTACAGGCATTTAGATATAGGTTTTACTGAGCATTAGGTACTATTAATTATTTCAATTTACTCTAACCATTTAATGCAATAAAAGATAGTTCACACAAATTCAAATATTAAATTTACATAACATAAACATAACATAAACGTTCACGCCGTTTATCCCCGAAGGGGTTGGCAGAGGTACCAATACTTCTGAACTAACATGGCAGCGCCATCTAGTGCCCAGAGAAGGTACCCACGTTTTGCTTAGACAGTGTACTCACGTGATAGGGGGCAGGCCTATCGCCGATATTAAATTTATACATACATAAAATATCTAATCCAATATGCCTAGCAATAACATGATATATATTGTTCTGTTTGTGATGTCTCAGTAAAAAGTAGATCTTTTTCCTCACATTTGCGAAGCACTGTACATAAAAACAATAGTGCTGTAATGAAATGTGATGGAATTGAGAAAGTGTCATCCGCATTTCGTAACCGCATTGCAACTTACAGGGTGAGGCCGAGCTCGGACAGCGACGACGCTCGCGGGTCGAGCCCGCCGGCCGTGTTTATTCGCTCGCTACGTAGCCGTGTTCGCCATCTAATTGATGCATGACTTGACTCTTTTGACAGTGTAAAAGTCAATTTTGAACTGTTTGCAGAGTTTTCTCTCCCAAAAAATGATAATCGTGAACTTAAATCGTTTGCTACCGGGAACATTGTCATTCATGAAAACTATGATTTTAATGAAATATTTAAAAAGGTTGAAACAACTTTTTAATTTTCGGATATTTTAATCGCGTGTTATTACATTATTTTCAAAGCCCGACGTTTCGAAAACTTTTCAGTTATCATGGTCACGGGAAGACTGAGGTGTTATTTGTCATTATACAGTACTATAAAATTATTAATACTAACTACCTTCACAACATTTTAAAGTTACATTTGCGTTTAATTAAAAAAGTTGTTTCAATTATAATGTGCAATCGTGAAAATCTTAGAAAATACTATTTAAAAAGGTTGTCGAACAAATTGTTGCTAGTATTGATGAATTCCAGGAAAGAGATAGCGGTTGGGCCTTTGTTGCCAATTCTTATCTAGAGGTTAACATTAACAAATATAATCCTCTGCGGGCATCAGGGTTTATCGACCTACCGAGAGCTATTAAATTAAAGCATGCATGTGTCAACATCCAAAATGCTGATCATTTTTGCTTTTTGTGGTGCATTATGGCAGCTTTATTTCCGGTCCAGCAAAATTCGAATAGAACGTCATCATATCCTCACTTTGATACTTTTTTAAACACTAAACACATGACTTTTCCAGTAAGCTTCAGGGATGTAAGGATGTTTGAAAAGAATAATAAAAATATTAGTGTAAATATTTACGGTCTAAAAAATAACAAAACAATTGTTGGACCATTATACAAGTCCATTCAAAAAAAGAAACATCACGTTAATTTGTTGTTCTTGGAAAAATGGCAAAAACACACATTACTGTCTCATAAAAAAATTAAGCCGTCTTGTTAGGAATCAGGTCACAAAACATCATAGCAAAATATCTTTTTGTGATGATTGCATGATATTTTTTTCCAGTCATACTAAACTCAATAACCATAAATGCAGTGGTGTTAAAACTAATCTGCCAGAAAAGGGTACATTGATACAGTTTAAGCATTTCGAGCGTATGCAAGACATGCCATTCGTAATCTACGCTGATTTCGAATCAATGTTAGAACCCACTTCGGGTGAACAAAACTCGAAACACACAACAAACCTACAAAAACATTATGATACATCCCTCAATAGGTACGTGTCTTATCGCGGCCTTGATTGTGTTCAAGTTTTTTTGAAAAATCTGGGCGCTGACGTTATGAGACTAAGTAGAGTATTAAAAAATCAGATTAATATGTTACCTCTTACTGAAGCTGAGCTAAAAAGTTTTTCTGCATCTCAATTTTGTTATCTTTGTAGTAAGTTACTGTTCGAAGATAAAGTAAAAGATCATTGCCATTTAACGGGAAATTACCGTGGTGCAGCTCATTCCTACTGCAACCTTCGGTTTAAACTTCCAAATTTTTTGCCTGTTTTCTTCCACAATTTGTCAGGCTATGACGCTCATTTATTTATAAGAGAGTTAGGTGAATTGCCCGGCAACATAAATGTTATCGCAAAAACAAAAGAAAACTATGTTTCATTTACTATTTTTTTTCCAATTAATAAAAAAGAGTTTATGGCAGTGCGCTTTGTAGATTCATAACATAACATAAACGTTCACGCCGTTTATCCCCGAAGGGGTTGGCAGAGGTACCAATAATCCTGAACTCACATGGCAAGCGCCATCTAGTTTCCAGAGAAGGTACCCACGTTTTGCTTAGACAGTGTACTCACGTGATAGGGGGCAGGCCTATCGCCGTTTTGTACGAATACACTGTCACATGACTAAGTACAACTCAGCCATGTGGGTTTCCTCACGATGTTTTCCCTCACCGTTAGCAACCATGATAAATTAACCACACATATGACTTTAGAAAAGACAAATTGGTGTAGGCCCGTCCCAGGATTGGAACTCACGCCCTTCTGTTTTTTCGGGCGGGTGTTCTACCCACTAGACTATCATGTCTATCATGTCATGTTTGTAGATTCCTTAAAGTTTTTAGGTACAAGCTTAGAAAAAGTTGCGGAAAATCTAACAGTTCAGGATTTTATTTATTTATCACGTTTTTACCCCAATAAACAGCAATTTGATTTGTTAAGACTTAAAGGAATTTATCCGTATGAGTACATGAGTAATTGGAATTGTTATAAAGAAAAAGCAATACCTCCTCGCGAATGTTTTTACAGCAGTTTAACTGACGAAACTATATCAAAATCCGACTATGAACACGCTAAGCAGGTTTGGCGGACATTTAGTTTGTCAAACCTCGGTGAATACACCGATTTATACTTAAAATCTGACGTGTTATTGTTGACTGACATTTTTGAAAGTTTCAGACGAACGTGCAAAAAAAAATTATAGATTGGATCCGGCTTTTTATGTTACAGCACCCAGCTTAAGTTGGGATGCTATGCTATTAAAAACCGGTGTCAAATTAGAACTAATCGAAAATTTGGAAATAATACGAATGATACAACGCGGTATTCGCGGAGGCGTTTCCTTATGTTCTACTCGCTATGCTTGTGCGAATAATAAGTATCTGTCTAACCACAACGTCACAAGTCCAGATAATTATTTACTCTATATAGACTGTAATAATTTATATGGTTATGCTATGTGTAGTTAGCTACCCCACTCTAACTTTGAATTGATTGAAAACCCTCGGTTCCAAGTGTCAGATATTCTGTGTTTAAAAGACGATTCTGAAGTGGGTTACATTTTTGAGGCCGATTTAGAATACCCAGAAACTTTGCATAATTTACATAATGATTTGCCATTCTGCCCCCAAAAATTTGCACCGCCCGGATCAAAAACCTGTAAATTAATACCGAACTTATATGACAAGTATAACTACACCATACATTATATTCATCTTAAAACGTGCTTAAAACATGGGTTGAAACTGAAAAAAATTCATAGAGCTATAAAATTCAAACAAGGTCCTTATTTGAAACAGTATATAGATTTGAACACTGAATTACGACAAAAAGCTAAGTCACAATTTGAACAAGACTTTTTTAAGTTATTAAATAATAGTATTTTCGGAAAAACGTTAGAGGACACAGAAAAAGACTAAATGTAAAGTTAGTAAAACAGTGGGCTGAAATTGGGAATAAAACTAAAAAACAGTTGTGCGCTGAACAACTTATAGCCAGACCTAATTTTCATAGCTCATCTATATTCACAGAAAACTTTGTGGCAATTCAATTAAGACCTGAAAAAATTACCCTCGATAAACCAATTTATATTGGCTTTTCAGTCCTAGAAATATCAAAAAATCATATGTACGATTTCCACTACTCGATAATGAAACCTTTTTATGGAGATAATTTAAAAATGTGCTATACGGACACTGACAGTTTTCTTTACTCAATACAAACACACGATGTTTACAAGGATATAAAACAACATTTTAAACAATATTTTGACACCAGCAATTACTCTGAAAACAACATTCATGGTATAACTAAACAAAATAAGAAAGTTCCAGGATTATTCAAAGATGAGTTAGGGGGGCAGCTTATAGTTGAATTCGTAGGACTGAGGTCCAAATTATACTGCATCAAAACTGAAAATATGGAACTCAAAAAAGCTAAGGGCACAAAAAAGCTTCTGCACACCTTGAGTATGGTATTAAAAGAACCGTATTAAATATTTGTACAGGATGCATACCAAAATATTTGAATATGAAGAGATTTTAACCCCTCAATCGCAAGGGTAACCCTAGCGGCCGATTTCAGTGAAATAAATAGTTGTGATAAAATCTGCCCACAGCTTCTCAAGAGGATCTTCCACGCGGCTCTGAACACAAGGCTCGGCACGCGCAGGGGTGGGCGTCGAGGTTGCCCCCATGGCCCAGCTTCGTCTCGGGGGGGAACGTCCCCCCCGGTCATTGGGCACCTCCCCAGGCGATAGAGGGGAGGGGTGGCTATCCCCATTTCTGGGGATAAGCCACTAAGGAAGGTGAGGAAGGGTGAGGATGCGTGTCACGCACCTCACCCTCGGAACTGATGTCGGGGCAGTTGGAGGTGGAAGGGGCGGTCCCCGGGGTCGCGTGTCTTGCGACTCCGGGGAGCGCGCGAGTTCCCGAGGCAGCGGTCGCCCGTCGGGCGGTCGTGCGTGTAGCGGGGCGATTCCGCGGAGGTGCTCGTGGCGGCAGTTGTCCGCCCGGTCGAACAGACGACGGGTCAACCCCACCACGAATTCCTCCACGGTCTCGACCCGGAGATCCCGGTGGATCGTGCTATTACGCACGTACCGCCCGGCTTTCACAAATTGGCGGAGCACCATGTTCTGAACCCTCTGCAAGCGTAGCTTGTTTTGGGCTGAGAGTAGGCCATACCAGGCCGGCGCCGCGTACGTCAGGCGGGAGCGTATATACATTTTGTATATACGCAGTTTGGCTCGTAGTGGCAGGCCGGAGTCGAGCACCGGCCGCAAGACCGACCGGGCCCCGAGGGCTCTATGGCGGACATGGTCCACCATAGAACCCATACGGAGGTTGCGGTCGATCTTGCAACCCAGGTACTTGACCGAGGTCTGCCACTCGATGCTCTCGCCGCCCAACGTAAGCGGCGCGAGCCCGGTCGGCCGTCTCACCCTGGTGATCAGGGCGGCCGTCTTCCCGACGTTGACGGCCGTCCTCCACCTACCAAGCCAAGCCGGCAGAAGGTCCAGGACACGTTGCATCTTGGCAACCGCTACCCGGGGCCGACGAGAGGAGGCGAAGAAGGCGCTGTCGTCGGCGTAGAGCGCCAGCGTAACGTCCTCCTCACCCTCGTATAGGGTGTTACCCTCGAGGGTGGGGATGTCGTTGGTGTACAGCGCGTACAGCAGTGGAGAGACACAGCTCCCCTGGGGAGTTCCCGCACGGATCGGCTTCACCTCGGACCGGGCGTCCTCCACCGACACATAGAAGGACCTCCCCTCCAAAAAGGAGGCGATGATCCTCACATATGCCGGCGGCACCCCCGCCTCCAAGAGTTTGAACAGGGCCCCGCTATGCCACCCACAGCTTCTACACACCTTGCGTATGGTATTCAAAAAACCGTATTAAATAGTTCTACAGGATGCATACCAAAATATTTGAATATGAAGAGATTTTAATCCCTTAATCGCAAGGGTAACCCTAGCGGCCAATTTCAGTGAAATAAATAGTTGTGATAAAATCTGCCCAAAGCTTCTACACACCTTGAGTATGGTATCAAAAGAATCGTATTAAATAGTTCTACAGGATGCATACCAAAATATTTGAATATGAAGAGATTTTAACCCCTTAATCGCAAGGGTAACCCTAGCGGCCAATTTCAGTGAAATAAATAGTTGTGATAAAATCTGCCCAAAGCTTCTACACACCTTGAGTATGGTATCAAAAGAACCGTATTAAATAGTTCTACAGGATGCATACCAAAATATTTGAATATGAAGAGATTTTAATCCTTCAATCACACGATAGAGCAATTTCACGTACCAACAAAATGATAAATATTTTCTGACACGAACCCAAAGCTTCTACACACCTTGAGTATGGTATTCAAAAAACCGTATTAAATAGTTCTACAGGATGCATACCAAAATATTCGTTACCGATCAATCACGCAGCATCACACTGCACTACTCACGCAGTGCTCTATGGTAGTGTAATGGAATGAAATGTAGAGCCATGCTAAGTGTGATGTTTGGAACGGTCGAGTAATGTGTAAAGTATCACTACGCGTCCGAGCGATATTACGTGTGATGCATTGCTCGCATTGCTTACACCATGCCTGGTTGTGAGTATCCAGGTTGTTTTTTTTATATTTTGTACAACTCAACTGCAAACTTACTATAGGTTTACTACAAATTACTACTACTACTGCTACTAAAATTTTAGCAAACCTGTAAGTTTAAAAAAATAAAATAGAAAAATATTGTATTAAAATTACTGACCTATTAGGAACGACTCTAAAATAAAACTTAATAATATTGTTCTGCTATTTATTTTCTTCTACAAAATCACAAGTTAATAACAATAACATAATATTCAAGCTAATGGTAACGACTGGTTTGTTTGAGAGACTCAGTACGAATGCCAGCAATGCCGCTTCGCCTGCCTCAAGACAGCTGTCATTTCGTCCTTCCCCCGCCACTTCCCTAACACCAAAAAACACGCGAAAGTGGCGCCGGAAGCGAGAGTTTTGAAATACATTTATATTCATTCTTTTTAAACGGAAACTGTCCACTAATTTTATAATTTAATTGATTTTGTACCCAATATAGCTCATTTGAATTCGTTTTCGAGACAGTTTAAAGTTACAAATTGACTATTTTCTAACAGACGGCCGTCCTGAGGCAGGAATGTCCTCATTCCTTTTCGGCCATTCGAGCTTACAACTTCTATGTCCTCATACATTAACAAATGAAATATATGTAACATAATTATTTATATTTTCAGTTTTGCCAAATATTACGTAATTGGTCGAGGCATAACATTCGTTTTAATTTTCGTGCAAGTATACCAAAATATTTATATATTAATGTACTATCTTATCATCTTAAATACATTTATCGTTCGTTAGACGTTTATCTGCACAACTTATAACAATCATATTTCATACAACAAAACACAACTAAAAAAAATAAAAAAAAAATACAAAAGTATATAGAAATAATAATAGTTACTTAACAAAGAAAATTGACAATTTAAGAAATGCTTATTTTAACATGGCAGGATTTACTTTGAAAATCAGTTTTAACTTAAGTTACTTATTCCTAGCTCTACCTGACAATTTATTTATTATATATTTTCAATTAAAATGATAATAAAAAAGAGCAATAGTAATAAGTAATTAAAAAAATATCGACTATTTAACAATATGTTTAAATTTAACATGGCAGTGTTTAAATTTCAAAATAAATTTTAACTTGTGCTACTTATATAACTTATTCTTAGTTTTATCCATAATGATTTAATACTTCTGAGTCTTCTATTCGAAAATAATCCGTTTCAGCGAGCCAGGCAGGAATCAGTAACCTGCGCTTCGGTGTATTTCATAAACATAGAGAGCTGCTAGTGCTTCGGTATCCTTCACAGTAGCGAGTACCGCTTGCGCTTTGGCATCCTTCACATTAGTGAGTACCACTTGCGCTTCGGCATCCTTCGCATTAGTGAGTACCGCTTGCACTTTGGCCTGTTTTATAACTGAGAACAGTGCTAGCGCTTCGGCATCCTTCACAGTAGCGAGTACCGCTTGCGCTTTGGCATCCTTCACATTAGTGAGTACCACTTGCGCTTCGGCATCCTTCGCATTAGTGAGTACCGCTTGCACTTTGGCCTGTTTTATAACTGAGAACAGTGTTAGCGCTTCGGCATCCTTCACAGTAGCGAGTACCGCTTGCGCTTTGGCATCCTTCACATTAGTGAGTACCACTTGCGCTTCGGCATCCTTCGCATTAGTGAGTACCGCTTGCACTTACTGATTAATTAAAGGAGCAATCTTTTTATTACTGGCTCCCATTCACCAAAACTTCTGAAACAAAAATTGGGTTCTGGAAGGACTAAGGAGGAAGGGGTAATGTCATTGTCATTTGAAAAAGTAAATGAGTTAATATAGTTAGGTCAAATTAATCCGCTTTTCGAATATGGTTTCGGGCATTGTAATTTTGTTTTTAATTTATGTTGTCAAAAATATCACCAGCGTTCTGGTTTAATTCATTACTGTCATCGTCGGTATCAACGTCTGTATCAGGGATAGAAAATAGAGTTATCCAGCGTTTTAGTTGATCGGCCGGATAAATACTTTTGTATTTACGTTTTAAGTGACCTGCAATACTTGAGCCCTCATACCGGTCATTATACAAAATTGCTGTTATCCTGTATGGGCCTCTAAACTTTGGGCATAGTTTTTTTACTCTTTCCATCGCTTGGCTTATGATGATTTGGGATCATAACAAGATCCCCTTTATGAAACAGAACTGTAGGAGCTCGGTCTTTATCGAAGTTTATCTTCATTTTGTGCTGATTGTTTTCAATACAACTTTTGACAGACTTGAATTGCCGTTCTTGTTTCATATGGCTCCGTCGCTCCAACAGAATCGTAAATAGCATTGAGGAGACAACCTTCTGCGTTTGTTGGGTTGCTGGTTCGTCTTCGTTAGAGCGAGTTGGCGTATTGCTATCTCTGTCGATCGCTTCATCCCGCGCCACCTACCGCAAATAGGTCGCCTCACGTTTTGATAGAGCTTATTTACAATTACAATTAATACTAGAACATTCATACTCCTGCAGGGACAGGCGCCCCCGCACGGCTCTATCAAACTGAGGTGACACAGTAACGACTCACATCACTTCTATACGATATCCAACAAAAATAATCACTAAATAACAAAGAGAATTAAGTATATTCTTATTAATTACATTATTTAGACTCTGGTGGATTTTGTTCAGTAAAACAAATCTATCAATTAACAATCCATCGGAAATCTACAGTATCAGTTCTGTAATATCTTTGATTTCTTGTCAACAACTCGTCGCTCGTCACGTCATTCATATTTACACGCTCCACTTACACACAATCATATTTATAAATTCATCTATACTAAGCATGATTTTTATCATTTAAATATATTTAAGCTAGAAACAAAATGTTTGTATATCTATGAAAACTGTATCGGAGATTCATTTGTAAATTACTTTTCCCTACACTTATTTTGGTTTTTATTCTTCGTATAAATTACAAATGCTACATCGAAACGGGGATACCCATTATACTATAGATTTTTAAAAAATATTTATTAGATATTTTTCTATTGGTGTTGCTAGCTCAGTATAACATTGAGACTTGCTTGTTTTCATAAGACTATGTGCTTCAATTAATTTGTAAAAATTTGCAAATACCTTTTATATTGTATATTCTGCGACTGTACCCTCATTGGAATGAACGCCGATGAAATAACGTACAGTCACATGTTTTGACTGAGGATTTTTGCACTTAAACTCTTATAATCTGGGGTCCACCGAGAGCCCTTAGAGTACTGTTTATGCGAGTTTTTATTAGGTTTGATAGTTATTAGTGGTAATCTAAGACACGATTATACTTTCCCAGCGTTATTCCAATGAGTGTATTTCCTGTTCAACAGAACAGGGTAACAGTTTATGTAAAAAACAATCTTTGCGTACTGGTTCGGAGCAGTATATTGATATTTGTCAGGAATTTAGTAATATGTTAAACTTCAACGGCCAATGAAATCAGTGTATCAAACTACATTTCGAAATGTTGTACGCATTATTTATTGTAGAATTTATGAACCATTATACTGAGGTCCTGAGTAATGTCAATAAGTTGTTAAACCACATAATGGTATGGTTTAAGAAGCCCGATAGTGTGTTCTGTATGTATTACGTTAAACATACACCAAATTATCAAAATCTAACAACATGATCAAGAATTAAGAATCCAGTGTACAGTAGCCAATAAAGTGTTTTTGGGTGTTTATGTTCATAGAAAATATGGTGCTAATTATTTGTATGATTAGGTAAAAAACGGCCCCGCTTTATCTACGTGAGAAATTTGTTAATACTTTAGTAGCTGATTAATTCAAATTTAAAAATATGTTAGTAAAAAATATAAAAAGTCCCCTAGGAAACTTTACACGATTTGCTATCGCGATTCAAAAACCCTATAATTAACTTCGCTTTGGTGATTCCGTACCGGTTTCGCGTAACCAAATCCATAAATACGATAAAATAAAACAATGATAATTACATTATAAATAATAGAAAACGTTACGATTGCGACGATAACAATAAATATAACAAATTGAATGAAATTAACGCTTAAATTTGAAGAATGCTAAACTACAATAAGGTTCCACACTACTCTTAAACTAGCAGGGTAATCGAGACGATTGGCCAATCACTAAAACATACATTGACTTTTGGCTAAAGACTTCTTAGTTACGAGTATTATGAGTGAAGTGAAACTTTCGATGCAAGAATTAAGTATATGTGCGTGTTCAGTTTAAGTAAAAAAAATAACTATTTAAATTAATTTTCCTAAAGATTCATCAATTACCAAAATCATACCTATGGCAATTCTAAAATAACAGAAATAATGGCTTGGTACTGGTGAGAACCAATGATGAGCAGATTATTCTGGTAAGACTCTTCAAATTAATTATTTTGGAAGAATCATTAAATTTCTACTTTGGAATGAATACGGGAAGTATGTTCTGTTATTTAAAAATATAAAGCATATCTTCAGATTCTGCTGTTATTTGTAAGTTTATAAAATACCAACTTTTTCATATTGGAAGAAAGTCTTGCTAGGTATGCTGCGTACTTTCCTAATTTTGTACAACGTCAAAACATTTAAAATTGTTATAAAGGTACCTTTTTCGTAAAAATAAATCTTTACGAGTTAACAATTTAAATTCAATAAAACTAATATAGTTTCCAATGTTCCAAAGAAGATAAACCAAAAACAAAAACTACTTATATTGTAACATAAAACATTAGGTCTATGCATTTTTTTAATACCAACAGTGGAATAAGTGTATAATTTAAAAGTACATAATGAGGATAAGTAGTATGGAATATTATCCCCATTCTAATCTTTCCACTTTGGTAAGTTAAAGTTGAAAAAAAAGGAAAATGACTGAATATTCCCTTGTCGCTGAATTTTGTGATAGAATATTCCCTTAGATAAATAAGATTTATTTTACAATATATACACGATAAATTGTTTCAATTCTCCTCCAAAAAAATATGTATTATTCACAGTCGTTCGAATCAAAAATAAAAATTTGAAGAAAATGTAGAGAATAATTAATTTCTGCAATTAAAACTGGTGAAAGAACGAAAGAACATTATTTTATCACCGTAACATAAAGGTAGACAAAACTCTTGACAGATGTATTCTTAAATAGAAACAATATCCACTATTAATCTCATTTGCGGAACTACCCAAATACTATTTTGAGCGCGTAATTGTTTCCTAATAATTTACCTATTTATCAATAACTAACCACTAGAGGCAGTCACACCTATCATATAACTTGTGATCATCCTATCATGAAAATATGATGCATATCGTTGCATTTTTTTACTCTCTTGGCATTTAGGAACACTCAAACGAGTTGTTCAATGGCAATCAATGAAAATTAATAATTCAAATTGAAAATCATAAAATCTTCTTTAACGTAAGGCGGTAAAATTCACAAAGTGCGAATCTTTTACGATATTAAATTATTGCTCGAAAATATATCACATTTAATCTAATTTCTAAATATATTAATAAGTTTAAAATTTAATTGATGATTTTAAAAACGGAAATAAAAATTTAGGTACGAAATTCGTGATTAAAAGGTTGATTGTAATTATAAGTTATTAAATGAAAATTTTTAAATTATATCTAAATTAGTTAATGCAACGATAAAACATACATGAAATAATTTAAAAAGATTAGTCATAAAACAAAAATAAATATCGCGCATAGAATTAATATTTCCCCATCACCGTTACATAAATATTTAAAACTGTACAATTATATTACTCATTCATTCCATAACTTACGTTCGAGGCATAGTGATGCGAGAGAGAAAGGAAACAACGTTTAACATAAATTTAACAATAATTAACAGCATGTAAGTGTTTTTGACTCAAATAATAGCTACTAAAACTCTAGGGTCATTTAGACCAAATCATCAAAGACATTATCACGATTATAACATTTGGAAAACTGTCGTGGCATAAAATACAGAAAACTAACTTGCTTTCTCATTTATTTTTTCCTTATTATGGGAATAAGCAATAAACAAAGTACCACATTACAAACATTTAAAACTCATGTTTTATGAGTATTCTGCAAGCCGCTAGACTCTGTGACATTTTTGAAACATTTAAGTTAATCTTTCAACCTTCCACTAGTTTAAAAGTCAATTACAATAGCAACTATAACAGCCAATCCCTTCTCAATCACGCGACAATACCACAACCACATTCCATAACAAACGTTACCCTACAATAGTGCTAAGACGTACAAAGATTGGTCAACAGCTTAACTCATTCATCCAACAGCATGTCCGGCCTTTGATCTTGATTTGTCATGATTGACGGATTGACTAAGAGTCACACCTAGCGATGAGGTACAGCTTCGTCCTGTGGCTAAGTTTGGTAACGGTGGTGTCAACCTAAGTAGTGTATCGTTTGTATCAGTCATTTTTTTTTGGCCAGTGGGCGATTTAACAGTCGTAACACTTCTGAACTATTAAAATTACTGACCTTTTAGGAACGACTCTAAAATAAAACTTAATAATATTGTTCTGCTATTTATTTTCTTCTACAAAATCACAAGTTAATAACAATAACATAATATTCAAGCTAATGGTAACGACTGGTTTGTTTGAGAGACTCAGTACGAATGCCAGCAATGCCGCTTCGCCTGCCTCAAGACAGCTGTCATTTCGTCCTTCCCCCGCCACTTCCCTAACACCAAAAAACACGCGAAAGTGGCGCCGGAAGCGAGAGTTTTGAAATACATTTATATTCATTCTTTTTAAACGGAAACTGGCCACTAATTTTATAATTTAATTGATTTTGTACCCAATATAGCTCATTTGAATTCGTTTTCGAGACAGTTTAAAGTTACAAATTGACTATTTTCTAACAATTGAGGCCTTTTATGTTTATAAATCTAGTTTTGGAACATAGTACGAAGGAACACATAGTTGTTTTAATACTCATCATGATGCATAATATCTTTATTATTTATTTTAAATTTGAGATAGTCACCCGCTTATTGTAGTGTCTTCATATTATTCACGTAAGAGGTAAAAACGTCAAAATCAAAATATTCTTTATTAAACCAAGTAGGCATTATACATTTTCTTCGGCCCCCTGTAAAGCTGTACAAAGCGTGTGTAAGATAATACCGTGAATCCGTAAGAGAATTACATGACCAAGGATTAATAAAGTAACTGTTTAAATATTAGTTTGCAATACAAAGTAAGAATTAAACATTTTGAAACTTTTAACAACTACCTTCTAATAAAATAGTCAGCCGTACATTTGTTATCAGTGAAATATTTAAGTTACATTTGCGAAGGTCGCCTTTAATTTCAATAAAAGAAAATTGGATTTGCGTTATACTAACTGTTAGGCCCATTGAGATCAAAGAAGCTAAAGTATGTGTACTGAGGGTTGGCTTGATTGTTTACTAAGCTGAAATTTGTCAGTTTCAGTTCTCCACCATGGATCGAGAAGAGAGCAGGAGTCGTAGCCTCAGTTACGATAGATTGAGCGCAGAATTGGCATGGAGGTGCCAAAAAAAAAAAAAGCCAGTCAACACGGAGGTGTTGGATATGACAGGAAGCGTTATGCTGAACGACCGTGGGTATTACGGGAGCGTGGTACCGAGGTCAATCGACAACCGTGGGTATTACGGGAGCGTGATACCGAGGTAAATCGACCGTGGGTATTACGGGAGCGTGATACCGAGGTCAATCGAGGTGAACAGGTGAACAACGAATAGTCCAATAACAGCGGAGAGGTCTCTTCGTAAGCCGGTTCGGCGTGCACGAGAGCGTTCGCCTAGCGCGAGGACGAGAAAATAGCAGGGAGCGATGTTCACAGCCTTGTGCACGCAAACGTGAGGGTGGATACTATTCCCAAAACAAAATAGACAGTAACCGCAGCTCTTTGGTTGGGTCGCTTAGTTTGAAACGACGTAGGGTAAATGATAATCGATGAGCTATTGTTTATTTTGTCTGAGATGCTGGCTGAAAGAGTTCAGTACGGAGAATCGCTTGATCAATATTATTACGCCAAAAACAATCTACTAAATTAATGAAAAATTAATGGGCGCCAGGATGTAGATTGTCTGCTGCACGGTGTAGGGTAGGTGCTCAGGCAGCTGCTCAAACCCGAACAAGTTTTTAATTTCTTTAATACGGTTAAAGTTGGTCAATATGGTGACCATCTTGAATGATTCTCAAGGCGAAAAATTGATCGCAAATGTACTCTGCTTTTGCGATGGACAAGATGCTTCAAATTCAAATTTATTTACCAAAAAGGGCAAAATACAACTTGTAATTATTTAACTATGTAAACTCAATTAATGCTAGGTAGATTTACAAATTCTTAACAATGTAAGGTTTTACGAATGTGTTTAATTGTAGCTCAATCTAAAATAATAATAATAGAAAACGATTTGAACTTTCGGGTAATTTCAAAAAGTTTGTTATATTTGGTCTCCGGACTGGGCGAACCTGTTGGGCAGATGCCGGAATTTTCACTTTGTCGCGGAGGCCTTATTGATGTAATGATATTAAAACCAATATTTAATATTTACATCAAATGGGGACTACTACTGATTTAATAAATTGAATATTCTGTTTCAAAAATTGATCATAGTTACAATTTGTGAATGTTCCTGTTTTGTATACATTTTATATTTTTTACATTAATATTCAGTATTGCAAATTAATAAGATAGTGTATTTAAATATCAATAATAAAACTAAATTCCAGTACTTAAATTAAATAATATCAACAATATCAAAGATAAATTATTATAATTATGACCGCCTTGTTCACCTGGTCTGGCTGGAAAAGTCTTCTCATTTGTCAGTTCATTGCAGCGAACAAAAAAAATATATACATACCAAGAAGGGTAATCCGAAGGATAAAAATGAAAAACAATGAAATAGCTCAAGTTCAGCTTTAGACCTGGAACTTGATAAATACTTAACTGACATCAAAGTAAATGGGGTAGCACTAAATTGCTGTGTAGAGGTTGTAAGTCACGCTCTATCATAAAACCTACTAAAGCCAGAGAGCTCAACTTTGATATGATAGTTCCAAAGGGTATACCTCTACTCAGGGCTATAGGTAGGGCTCTGATAAATCCCGTGAGCATTACAACTACAACGTAGAAGTTCAGAACGTAAAACGAACGATAAAGACGTACATCGGTGGAGACTATGTTTTATTTGTCATATAAACCAAATCAGCATCAAACATTCAATACTTTTCTTCTGAAGTTTTCTTAAATCTTAAGTAATTTTTAGCCAAAATCTTTAGTAGCTTTGAGATATCTTAACCATAATAGATATGCTGGTGTATAGGTGCATGGGTTGGTAGAGAGTGATAAACATCATAGCATAAACGTCAACAAGGGTATACCTCCTGTATACCTGTGATCCTCTCGCGGACACGATAGCTGCCTACAACGGCTTAGGCATCAAGATGAACTGTCTGTGTGAATTATAATTGTCTTATTTTCGTTAATTCTGGTATTTAAGTCATAATCATTAGCACAGAATCTAAATCCATTGCATATCCTTCGGGAAATATTAAATTTTTAGCCATTCATGTCCAAATTAAGACTGTAATTATTACCATTTTATATGCTATGCTTTGGATCCGAAATAAAAGATTTCGATGCAAATATATTATAAAACAAATAATAACTTCTATCATCACAATATATCAATTACGATACAGTGTACGAATGGGCTAAAATGTCAAATACGTGAATTTTTATAGGGCTAGTATAGAATCCGCCACACTAGGGTCACCCACTCACACTTATTTAAGCACACCGTGTATTATTTTTGGATATCGCTGTCATCTTTGTCTTGTCAATCTATATACATAAGTGAAGCACAATTAATATATAATCTTAACATTGTTTCTGTACTTTAAAAGTGCCGCTCATCATAACTGTCAAGACTATAACTGTACATTTTACCTCAAATCTTCGCCCTGCTTCCATTTGTTAAAAATATAATTAGAACCACGAGCAGGGAAGGTAAAAATAAATTAAAATGGTATAAATCAAAATTATGTACATTTTACCATAGCTTAATATTTATTAGAGAAACAAACTGTACACAATATTTCAAGCAAGGATGACCTCTAAAGTTTCTACCAATAGTTATAGTATAGTATACTAATTTTGAAGTTGATATAGAAAATTGCAAATTAAAATAAGTATTTAAAACAAAATAATTGTACATCGGCTATGATATGGATAGTTTATAGAGATGAATTCGTTTGAAGGCATCAGATTGTCATCCCCACCAGACCAAGCGAATATAACAAGATTTTAAAAACATGTACATGTATAATTAATTATGATATTATTATTATTAAGTATACCTAAATAAGATTCTTTGTCATATATGGTACTAATTTTGAAGTAGGTATATTTATATTTAAAAACTGGTAATAAACATCAAATACAAAAAGAAATATATATGTAAGATTGTATGATATATATGTAAGATAATATATAAAGTTATCCATATTGAGGGAATAAAAGGGTAATTTATGTTACAAAAGTTTATTCAGTAATAAATTCAGATGGTGTAATTTAAACACAAAAGTAACAATAATCAATCAGAGAATAAATCAGAAATCGCTCAGCGTAATAGTGTGCTATGCGCGCGATTTATTAATCTAGCAACTTAAGGTATCTGGTACGAAGTTTATTGACTAGGTACAAGTCAGCATAGGTACTAAGACCAAGAGTGGACGGACAGTTTTTCCGGGAGCAGAATGCTCTTGAGTCAAATCAGAAACGGGAAACTCCTTTCTATTGGCCATACGAGTTAGTTATAGCAAATCCCCGTGCAACTATTATTTTACAAGGAAATTATTATTTTCGGTACACAATCAATAAGAGCTTATTTAGAACTAGCTTACCATTATCATAAAGCTTACTAAATAAAAGTCAAGGTAGGAAAAATTAATAAACCCTGTACATTAAATTATCATGGTCAGGCATATATAAATTAAAAAAAAGAAAATTTTTATACTATTAAAAAAAAAAAACCTAACTTAAAATCTAAAAACATCTTCCAGTTCCTCTTATCGGGAAAGGGTACCTAAGATGCTGGAAGCGTTACCGCGTTGTATGGCAAGATAAGATACATATATTGATGGATAAAAGTACTTAAAATACATACTTTAAAATAAATAAATTCATAATCTAAATAATTATATCATGAGAAAGTTTTAGGACTCGAACATTAAAGGTTGATCGGCTGATTCAACAAAGTCCAACTGTTTACAAAAATATTTAAAATGAATAAATGCTTAATAAAAAAAAAAATGTCAGCTTCGGAAAATGGGGTGCGGAATGTGAATCGGATTCTAGTATTGTAGGACGAACAGCTGAAGTTTAACCTTGGATGGTTTTCAATAAAATTAGTTGATCCCTAGTGTCCTTTGTACATCTTAAGGGTTTTAAAGTTAGAACGTCCAGTGGCTGATGATGATGATGATGATGAAGTTAGGAAGGTTGTCTAAATATGGAAATCTATAGTGAGGTGTTTAATACACTTATTTCGATTTTGTTGAAGCATTTTTATATAAACTTGATACATGGGGTCCCATACAGTATAATATATTTCCATAGCAACCACCATAGTAGTTCTGATTGTGACATTAAGGCTCGTACCGCTTCTTAAAAGCACTCCCTAATGACAGTCATACCTAGAAGGCAGTAATGATCTAAGCGATTTAAATAGTGAATAAATAAAAAAATATATATAAGAAAATCACATAAGTACGATATAATATATAAACAAATAATTAATAATTAAGTTATAACCTCACGAGTATGTGAGTTGTGAATCTGCCTATTCTTTTTACTAACTTATTGATCTCTCCATTGAAGAGTTGTCTGGAAGAGATAGTTTTAAGCCACCAATTGTGCTTCTGTTTAGCAGTGTAATCTTTGTAAAATGTTTTAACTGTGATGACTGCCTCCGTGGCCTCGCGGTTGAGCGCTTGGTTTCGGGTGCGGAGGTCTCGAGTTCGATCCCCGGAGGGGTGATCACCTTACAAATTTGATTTGTAAGATTTGACCGAGTTTGGAGAGATATTGCAGGCTTGAATCACCTGACTATCCGAGAATTAAGATGATTCCGTGCTTCCGAGGGCACGTTAGGCCGTCGCTCCCGGCTACTGTTGCGGTGGTGGTCGTTGGTCTGCCAGCCCGCAATTGGCCGGCGTGGTGGACTGTGGCCAGATCGCCCTATGTAGGGTGGGCTGGAGCCCCTTGGTGGGGACATATATGGACTGTGAGGAGGAGGTACGTGATGAGTACCATTATGGGTTCTATTCTATTCTATATTTATGTGCTTAATATTACAATTCGTATAAATAAAAAATAAAAAAATACATTGTTAGTGTGTAATGTGTAGAATATGTAAATAAAAATATATATGTATATTGAATGTGTAAATAATATGTAAATGTCTGTAAAACTATGTGTATGATATGTGTGTGCATATATATGTATAAAAAGTTAATGCAATCGCAATTATGAAACATTAGTACGGATTAACACATTAGGACCTGTTAATTTTGAATCACTTGTTACCAGGATTTACAAGTTATTTCAAGAACTTACCTGTGTATAAAAAAATATAATATAATATAATAATTCTTTAAAAAATATTTCCAAAAGCGAAGGGACTCGCTTATAACAGGAAGGCCGAGCTGTAAGCTTATAATAATGAGTGTGCTATGATTGGCTATTATACTGTATAATTTATACTATTTATAATTGATAAACTGTATAGTTTTATTGTGTAATCATATTATTTACCTATTTAATAAGTATTAGTGGTATCGTGTATGAATAATGAGATACTAGTTTGACTTTACTTCAAAACAGCTCACGCTGATTAAAATAATGATTGTAATTAAATCCATAATTTTAGTAAATACTCATTTCTAAAATGTTATTATTTATTTATAAATGAGTTATAATAATGATTATGTAAATTTGAGTAAAGTATTATTAATAAGACTGTCAGTTGATTTAAGGTTAGGTAAGGTATTAATATACGATCTCTGTTTTTGCGTGGGCAATTGTCAGTAGTCCGTTGTATCGGCAAGTGGTTGTGAAAGATGAAATTATACGAAGTGTACCGCTATTTTGGGTTTTTATTTCAAAACCTCCACACTCCCTGAAGTTGACCCTACATAAGGTTATGTGATCGTGTGAGGAATGATGTGATTCGTGAAAGGTGTGGTGTAAAAGATGATATTGTAAGAAAGATAGAAAAAGGAATGTTGAGATGGTTTGGGCACATAGAGAGGATGGATGACAGTAAAGTGGTGAAAGAGATATATATAGAGCCAATGTGGAAGGTAATGTTAGTAGAGGACGACCTCGGAGGACACATTTAGATCAAATAGAAAATGTGCTCAAAAAGGCAGGTGTCCGAAGTACGAAGAATAAAAGAGCATGTATGAAAAGATTGATGGATGTGAATGAAGCTAGAGAGGTTTGCCAGGATCGTACAAAGTGGCGATCGATAGTCTCTGCCTACCCCAATGGGAACTAACGGCGTGAAAATATGTATGTATGTATGGTCTAAATGTCTTTTACATGTCACATCATAGTCTTTAAATTCAACATCAAACATTCTTGTACCTATTATTTTTTTAATAATGCCCTCTGCCCATTCTGCTTTTCTACCAGAAAACCACTTGGCCCAAACAATATCACCTACTTTGAAATTTCTTGATGGTTTAATATTACCATAGTAAGTTACATCTTTTTCAAATTTAACTGGTACTAAAATATTATTTAGTCTTGTTCTTAATTTACGACCAAACATTAACTCAGCGGGGGTAGACCCAGTGGTACAATGAATAGTGTTTCGGTATTGAAATAAAAATCCTAATAATTTTGACTGAATACAATTTTGATTCAGATGGCCGTCCTGCTCAATTATACTTTTAACCATTTTTTTACATGTTTTTACTGAGTTCTCGGCTTGGCCATTGCTACAGCGGCGCTAGTATAGCAAGTAATAACAGTCGAGATATCTCGTCTGTCGTGGCTTCCGAAATTCTCGGACTCCTCCCACTTTTGTTAGCACAGTCTTGTATGTCGAGAGAGGACGACAACTCTTTCATGGCCGAGAAGACGTTAATTCGTTCACTTTCCGTCGGTCAATTAGGTTTTTTACTTTTTATTTTAGTGTGTATTTGAGTTCATTCAAAATTAGTTGGTGTCTTTCTACCACTTTGCTTACGGCCAATTATTTAACCATTTTAGAGGTTTATGTAGGTATATTAAATACACTCTTATATTTTTCTCGTTTCATAACACATTATGGATAATATACCATTTATACAGCTTTGAGTAAACGAAATTTCAACAGGTAGAAATTTTCAAGATTTTGTTGACGTTGGCAGAGAGAAGTTGTCATTCTATGGGTTATTTGCCAGTATAAACAAGATGGTCGTTTCGTGTTGTTTTGTTATGTTTCTATCGGTTTTAAATATAAATAAACGGATTTCAAGGATGGAGTACTATTTGTTGATATAGTAAGTATATAAGTTTCTTTATGAATATGATGGCAACCGTGATAGCCCAGTGGGTAGAACACTCGGTTATCGTGCAAACGACTAGTGTTCGAATCCTGGGTCGGGCCTACACCAATTTGTCTTTTCTAAAGACATATGTGTGGTTAATTTATCATGGTTGCTAACGGTGAGGGAAAACATCGTGAGGAAACCCACATGGCTGAGTTTTACTTAGTCATGTGACAGTGTATTCGTACAAAACGGCGATAGGCCTGCCCCCTATCACGTGAGTACACTGTCCATGCAAAACGTGGGTACTCTGAACGCCAGGTGACAAAGTCACGTGATGTTCAGAAGTATTAGTACCTCTGCCAACCCCTTCGGGGATATTCGGCGTGAACGTTTATGCTTTATGCTATTATGCTTATGCTTATGCTTATGAATATGCGAGTGATTATAAATGTGTTGTATAAGTTTAATGTGCATTTTTTTTACTTTACAGACCAGTGTATTCGGAACTCAAAACACCATCCCCGATTTAGCCACTATTTGGCTTCATCCCTCCAATGCACAAGTGGATAGACCATGTGGAGTTGTGGACCCTCGTAACTTGAGGCCCATCCGGAGATCAAAGAATCCGGCAAACCGATATTGATCGGATGAGACTTAATAAAATCGTAAGTTTTCATTTCACTTTTTACAAGTCGTAAGTATAGCGTACAAGAAATAAAAAAGAAACTATTCGCAATCTAAATCCTATAGAGAATGCTATATGAATCTAAAAGTAATGATTGATAGTATCTGCCTTCCCCAGGGAGAACTTTTGACGCGATCCTATGTATGTATTGACGATGATATGAAATAAGTAGTTAAACCAAAAATTAAATATTACTCCTCAATCTTATTTTGGAATAGACATAACACTTATACTTACCTATGCCACACCATACCTATACTCATGGCTATAAATCACATTATTTTGTATAAAACAGGGTATATATATCTAGCCAAAACTTCTCAGTTCATTTAATTATGTATTTTTCATGTATGTACAAGTAAAGCTTCATCTAGGCATAGACACCTAAATAAGAACGTTAGGTGACCATGTTGAGCAGTACACATGATCTCTGTACCCCATCGTAAGGTTATGAATGGAGGTGTTATGACTAGATTATACTTAGAATCACCGAAGTAACTAGTGCATATTTTCTTTATTTTCAGAACATTGCGGAAAAGGAGTATCATATATATATATACCCATCTTACTTTGAATGTCCTCTAATAAGACCGAAAAGCTTCTGAATAGTATATAAGTGTTGCAGTTGCAAATTTGTTTTGCTAATTTAGTTTTAGTTAAATAGTGAACTACTATACTGTGTGTAACTGAAATGAGTATGTCTTGATGAATTAAAAACATTTTAGTTAGTCAGTATTGGTAACATATTGTAATTAAGTGTATCAAATAAGACAAGCATGATACAATAGTGCTTTAAATGCAACTCTTATTATGTGTGAGTTTTTAATAAAGTTTTGTATTGCTGTGTAAGTAAAAATGCTACCTCGATTATTTGTATAGCTGTGTGGTTGGGGTTAAAATATATTTATATAGCTGCATGCACTATTATAATATGGATTAATTTAGCAGTTTGTTTTAAAACATTGCTTTGTATTGTTATTTAATAGACTACTACACTATAACTATGTGTTGTTGTTGAATAATTTTAAGATATTGCTTTGTGTGGATTTTACAAAAGTGGCTTTACTTGTGTTCGACAATAAATATATATAATATAAATAAATGTCTTCTTTTCATATCCTTGTTTTTTATTTCAAATACCTATTTCCTGTTATCATATATATGAACATATTGGCATCAAGTGTATCGCTAAAGCAATATACAAATTGCGGCACAATAAAAGAAGGTAAAGTTTACAAGCTACAATTTAATGATTAAATGTGAATCGAAAATTGCTCGATAATAATTATGTAAGAAAGTTTATATACCTGCAATCTGAGGCCAACACAATTGCCCTAACTGCGCCTGCGTAACTTAATAGAGCTTCAAAAAATGCAACAAAATAAAAGAAGGTAGAGTTTTAAAACAAATTTTAATTAATAAAATGAGAATCAATAATTAATCTTCTCTTGGCTTCACCTTTTCTCAAAAAATTTAAATTACGCTGTTGTGGGATGTTAGTTAAACCAATTTCTCTTAAATCAGGGTTTTCCACATCTGCAATCGGAAACCTGAAAAAATGGGGTAAATTTTATTAGTATTCTTGTCTAAGCTGTGAAGCATGTGTATGAATTTTAGTTGGTGTTAATTGAATTGTATGTATATAATTCCTATTATACCTGAAATGCAGCATAATATTGTATATTTAATGTCTTATTGCTGTTTTAACACATTGCCTTGTTTAATTAACTTTTTGTTGTATTGCTTTATGTTACTGTTTTAACACATTGCTTTGGTTAGTTATAATATAATATAATGCTACACTTCTAATGTATGTGATGTGTTGCTTAAAGTAATTGTTTAGCCTTTTGTAAGTAGGTGTTTTGTATGTATATTACATTTTATTACTGTGTATATTGTGTTTATTCTAATAAAGGAATATTATTATTTATATCTTTCTTTCATTTACAAATACCTGCTTGTATTCTAATATGAAATACCCCTTTTCATCTTGTAGCCAAACGTATTACATAGTGTATAATCTTAAACCTTATTTTAAACATTAAACAAAATATACAGACATACCTATACTGTAAACAAATATAGTACAATAGCACTAATGCAGTTCTTCTCATGGGATTAATATGGGGCTTTTTAAGAGGTTATCTCTGTTTCTATCTTAACCAATTAACTTAAAAAAATGGTTTAAGAATACTCAATTCAATGTTCAATTCATTGTCGGGAAGCGAAAATGGATTTGAAGCATCACGAATGCTAAGCCTTTGCATTTTACGCCCGGCTCGTCTTGCCAACAGGAAATTATAATAAGGAACTGCCATTCTTGAACAAAAATAACATTTAACCCACTTGCAAAATTGTTATGATGTTATCAATTGTATAAATAACAAGAAAGAACGACAATACTTACTCGTAAACAAATACTACACAATACACTTACGAATTTAAAACTTATAGAACGAAATATCAAACAGAAATATTTGGTTTTGCACACCAAACGAAAGCAAAATAATGATAACTTGAATAAAATATTTCGATAATATTCCTTGTCGTTACCTCAATCCGACCAAGACAATAGTCGTCGACACTTCCCTTCAACCAAACGTCAAAAGAAGAGATATCCCGTCCTTATTGTGACACTGTGTTAGCAAAAGAAGAGGCTTGTCGTTACTCACGTCGAGAAAACACGAAACCGTTCGGTCAGTGACGTCACACGCCCTTGAACGTACGCTTATTTTACATGCTGTGCTAGCGACGGTCGAGAAACGAATCTTCTCTTCGGGTGCATCGACAAAACCGTCTTTCTCGTGCGCCCCGACGTGTTTCATTACTTATCGTACTAGCACC
>CAUYWD010000043.1:0-20669 GCA_963576735.1 Bedellia somnulentella
TAGTTCGGGGCTGACGTGATCTGTGTACAATATGTCTGTATGTATATCCTCTTATATTCGCAATCAAATAAAACAACTCTATTTAATTCCCCGCAAGTCTCATTCGGCGGAATCGCGGGCCTCTTCCTCGGCTTCTCCCTGCTGTCGGGCGTGGAGCTGGTGTACTACTTCACGCTGCGCGCGTGCTGCGGCGCGGCGCGGGACGGCGCGCGGCTGCGGCGGGAGCGCGCCCCAGCGGCTGGCGCGGCCGAAACCAGCGTACGACCTCAGCTTGGTGCCGTGGTAGGTTTGATACAACGTTACGCCCTTCTGCTAGGTCTATAACTGCACGTAAAACCGATATAAAACGTTGCGATGCATGCCGTAGCGAACGCGACGCTATATGATGGTATATACGAGTATGTATATGTGAGTATGTGTATGCAGTAATGTGTACAGTGTGGCGATGCGTCGCCATACGGAATCGACTGTGTGATTTTCTCCAGGAAACCTAACCAGCAAGGGATATTGGTTGTATAGTATGCTTGGTTTTTTTTTTTTTTTTTTTATTTATTTATTTATTTGCTCAAAAAACAGGTTGCTTACAACAAGATAACAAATTAAATCTATACATTTCATAGCAACATGCGCATTGTAGAACCTAAAATCTTTTGAGTCAACATGCCTACGATACGATACGATTTTATAAACTGTATAAAAGGTCACTATTGTACTACTCCACGCTGCGGCGGGAGCGCGCCGAGCGGCTGGCACAGAGGAAACCAGCGTATGACCTTAGCTTGGTGCCGTGGTATGGGAATTGTACTTGATTTAGTTTAGTTGTGTTTAAGAAAATTATGTTTGCATTGAGGTGGGTGGAGTCTTTATTGTTAACGTTTAGTAAAATAAAATAATCGCATCAATATTTAACTTCAATAAATTAATTTGTATTGGATCTATGGTTTAGTGCAGTTGAAGTAACTAAAGAATACTCTGAATAGTTTGAACACAGAGTGTGAGACTAGTATTCTATATTTCGAACTATACCCATTAACTAAGCTTGAGTTCGGCGGGTTGTGTGAAGTAATGACGGTAAAAGACAATGCATGTAGATCAAACAGATAAATGCGCTAAAGAGACAAGGTGTCAAATCCCATGTATGAGAAAACTGTTTAATGTGAATGAAGCGTGAGAGGTTTGTTTAATTCGTATAACAACGTGGTCATCTATGGTCTCTTCCTACCTCCATGAAGACTAATGCCGCAAGTTCATATCGTTAAATAAGTTGTCGATATAATTATAATATCACCATCGATAGTCTTTTGGTATGATAACTTTATAGTTGCAATAGTAAAATAATGCGTAGTTGGTACATAGTAAGTATATTACCAGGTGGCGCAATCTACCGCACCCCCGCCCTGCTGCCAGTGTGCACGCGCGACATTATTAATGGCAAAAGAATAAGTTTTATAAAGTGGATGTACGCTTATTTTAGCATAATGAAGTTATTTATATTGATTGTACATACTTACATGGTGATTCTACCGTGGAGTAGGAAAATAAAAACAAAAATAAAAATCTATTTTTTCTTTATTTTGTCGTATTATAATTATCATTAAACCTATAGGAACTGAAGTATCACAATGATTGAGATCAATATTACTAATTAAATCGAAAATGACAATTTTCACGTTATAACCGTTAGACAGGAGTGAACACAAAGTCGACAGGAAAGACATTAGACTGATTTAGACTATGTTTCATAAAAATCTGACATAAAATACACTTCTACAAATATAAACTCAAAGTCATAATACTAAAAATCGTTAACAAAAATAAAAAATATTCAAAAAAGTAGCATTTTTATAAAAAGAAAAAGTTGTCGACAGAAAATCACGTCACTTATGTCGACAGATCAAAATATCCACTCGTCACTTGAACTTGATTGCAAACGAATGCGTTTCGGGCATGTTTGTGAAGTATTCAGAAGTAGTGAAGTGACGTTTCTATTCTCCATCAAAGGCTGCCGCAAGCTTGCGCTGTCACATTCTTCGTCGGACTCATCACTTCCATAGCACATTTTATAGAAGTATCTCTTTTGATAATATGGTGATGGTGTTTCATTTGGTGATGGAGATCCTGTTTGTAGATTTTGCGGGCGAAGATGTGTTTTTCGTCGCAATTCTGGTGAGACTAGTGAGATGCAACGGTTTTCGTTGGGTGACGGAAATTTTGCTTTTGGCCTCTTATTGCCTCTGGAAACTAATTTTGGCAGTAATTCTGGCGACAAGGATTGAAGGCGCTCTTGACTGGAGATAGGCGAGCTACAATGAGTCTCATTTGGCGACAAAGATTCTATTTCACCAGTAGCAATATCATCTGTTTTATACGTAAGATAGATGCGTCCAATTTCGTGATGAGAACATATTTAGTAAAATCTGCAGGTATCGCAACTTAATTTGCGTGCGTGTATCACGTCGGGATCAGTCTTACTCCACGTTAGCTGGCGTATACTTTGCGTGCCTTTAAAAGGCGGTGTGGTGTTTTTGTCCAGAATGCCAGATATGTATTCTACATGGGTCTCATCAATAGGCGATCGTCGATCATCAATATGCAATCAATAAATGGTTTCAGATGAGCACAAATAAGAACTGGATCATGCCTCAAGTTCTGGGATACCGAACAGCAACTTTGAATAGACTCTTCATTATCTTTGTGCAGGTACAAGACCGATGTATGGAGAGATATTTGAGGTTTGGGGGCCCAAAATGTGCTGATTGGACTTCCTCAGCATACTTGCATGAATAATTTTCCGCAAAATCAATATGAAGCAAGGCTTCGTCTTCTTACAACACCCTCTTAATTTTGTTAACCGTTTTGTATTGGTTTATTATAATAGCAATGTGCTTCATAAATGCAGCTAAAATGCGAACTACAATATAAAGTATTCTAACTTAATTTAATAAAAAAAAACAAATATAATTATTCCAGAAAAAATATATTCTTAGAATTCATCACTCATGTCGACTAACATCTCATCTGTCGATCAGTTTTCTAAAATATCTTAAATGCATGATAATCATATAAATAATTGTCCAATATCATCATAGTAAGAGTCTATGAACATAAAAATTACAAACAAGAATTATTAGTTGTAAAATCACTTTATAACGAAGAATTAATCACTTCTGTCTATGATTTTCACTTCTGTCTACCAAACAGTCGACAGGTGTGAGGTCGACAGATGTGAGAAATTTAATTTAATTTGGGCTAGCAGTGATATCTTTTTGAGGTTAAGTTTATTTTCGGTAAATCGTAGTGACAAAATACCTCTTTTTCATAAAGCCACGAAGTGAAAATAGGTTTTTTATGAAATTGACCTTTTTACGATCTTTCCAGAAGTGACGCTTGATCTCTCTTGACTCAAAAATTAATTTAATTTTCGTCTTGGATGCAACATATGTGAGCCACACCGCTGTATTTGTGGTTCATCGGTCGATTCGCTGGGGCGTCATGGGCTACATTGTGTCAAAAGCGCAGGGAGACTCTCTCGCCATCATTCAATCAATGACATCGTCCGGAGGGCTCTCGTGTCTGCTGACATTCCATCTGTTTTGGAACCACCAGGTTTGTGTCGCAGCGACGGGAAACGTCCGGACGGTCTCACTTTAATACCGTGGGAGAGAGGTCGTTGCCTTTTATGGGATGCTACGTGTGTATGTACATTGGCGGCATCCCACATTAGCTCCACAAGTTTAAATCCTGGGGCCGCGGCGGAGATGGCAGCGCGGCAAAAATCAATGAAGTACGCGCAGCTGATGGGGAGTTACTTGTTTGTACCATTAGCTGTCGAGACAATGGGGGTGTGGGGATCCCAGGGTAGACACTTTGTTAGGGAAATTGGTCGTCGCTTGAGGGATCGGGGATTGGACTACCGCTCAGGGGCATTTCTGGTCCAGAGGATTTCGCTCGCTGTGCAGCGTGGAAATGCTGCCAGTGTGATGGGAACCTTTGGGCCGGGTATGACTTGGGGCGGTTTGTTTGCCTAATTTTGACGTGTTACTTTTAATTATTATTTTTTTCTATTATTTTTGATTTAGTTAAAGTTAATGTATGTATGAATAATTATATTTTTTTATTATAAATATCTTTAGCGTAATTAAGAGGTGGTCTAAAATAAATTTGTATGATATTTAAGAGAATTTTAATATTTAGGTAGGTTGAACTGACGCGTGTGGAATAAAGAAATTGCTAAGGTATCAATCACAGTACTCATATTCAATTAAAAACCTTATTTCGTACTTTTTAGTACTAGATTGTTTATTTTCGTTTGTTTTTCACGCTATGAAGTCGGTTTTCTTTTTGTTAAAAGTTATTTTATTTTACGAGTTTTAGAGATGGGTAGACCTGGCAAAGGTGCCTCTCGTATTAGGCAGTGCGACAGTTACTGTACCTATTATTCTTCGTATTTCCGGTATTTCTATTATTATACGATATTAAATAGGCTCAACTATATGTAAATTTACATTGTTCTTGAAATCCCTCGAAAGGCGATGGTCTACAATTATACATCTCAAGAAAGACTCACAAACGTTCACGCCGAATATCCCCGAAGGGGTTAGCAGAGGTAGTAATACTTCTGAATATCACGTGACATTGTCACCTGTTGTTCAGAGTACCCACGCTTTGCTTGGACCCACGTTCTCACGTTATACAGAGCAGGCCTATCGGCGTTTTGAACAAATACACTGTGACATGATTGTGAGTTTCGACAGTCCCCTCGATTTCCTGGGATGCCATCATCACATCCTGGTCTTATGGTACTTTCTCGGTAACAATAACATAACAAAATGTTGAGTGAACCTGTATTATCTTCATAAAAGCTACGAAGAGGAGCATAAATCTTTATAGAATGGTAAAAGAACCGTTTCCTAACTCCTAGTGATTAAGGACCCACACCTTCAATCATCAGCTCAGCAGTATAACAATATGATTTTCAGAAGCAAATGCCAATACTTGTTCATAAAATATGTAAAACGCGGTACATTTGCCTATAAAATTTCAGGGTTCCCCTCGATTTCTCCAGGATCCCATCATCAGACCCTGACATCCTCATCATGGTACCAATCCGGGAGTATCTTCTTTCGAACAAAAAAATAATAATCAAAATCGGTTCACAAATGGCGAAGTAATCGGCGAACATACATAAAAAAAAAAAAAATATACGGTCGAATTGAGAACACTCCTTTTTTTGAAGTCGGTTAAAAATATCACCAACACCGTTTTGTTGTGCAATTCTTTTTCTTCGTATATTGTATAAGTATGATTTAGTGTTGCCATTAACGGAAAATAATGTTTACACACTAATAAATTCGATTCCTACTAATACAATCCTCCATGGTAGACAGGAATGACGGGGAATTTACGAACGTCGTAGAACTATCAATAACTTTTTATGTTACAAGACGATTTGATTAAAACTTCGTTAAAATCAAGCCAACGATGTGTTTGTACTAAAATTATGAAATAATGAACTGTTAATGAACGAGTCTCTTTATAATTGATTTTTAAATGTGCTGATGTCGTTTCCGAACAGTCGCCAGGATGTGACATGTCATGTACTGTCGGCGATTTTTTATAATTAATTCTGTAATTATATATGGAAATTTATATATCATCTATAGATTAAGGACTATTCTTGCAGGTAACGCTCCAAAAGCGGGTTTAAGAATCGTAGTAATTACGTTATATCATCCGAACACAAAAATATCTAGTCCATAGAATGACCCACATACATAAATATACTTACGGCCATAAGTCCCAAAAAGGGGTACCCATAGCTTTAGAGCTAGAAATTCCTTAGTCACATTTGAGAGTTGATAGGGGGCAAGATGATAGAAATAAAGTATTGTTGGTGATGTAAAGTAACCTTAAAAAAGCCCCAATACCCTTAGTCGCCTCCTACGAACAATGCCATTCGAAGCCAGCACTACACATTTATAAATAACTAGCAGCCCGTCCCGGCTTCGCTCGGGCATAAATTATCATTAACATTTTGTTTTTTATTTTATTACATGTATTATTATTTTAATATATTTTTTTTAAGTTTTAAGCTATGTTATTTTTTTTTGCTGTGTAGTGTCGGCTTAGAATAGCACTACCCCATTTCTTCCGGTGGGTGTACGTAAGAGGAGACTAACGGTTTTGGGGCTTTTGAGGGATTTTTGGGCGATGCGGTTGGTGACCCATCACCAACAACCTTTATTTCACCATCTTTTCCCCACACAACTTCCAAAAGTGGCTGAGGAATTTCTGATTCCTTAGCTCTGGCTACCCCTTCTAGGGATTTATAGCCGGGAGTATATGTATGTATGTATGTTATATTTTTTTGTATTTATATTTAGATATATTTTTTTATTTTTTTTATTTTTCATAATGAGTAATTACATCAAAAGCCATTCAATTTATAGAGTTAGAGCTTCCCTGTAAACAATATTTGACGTTGTTGTATTTTGGGGCAGCAAAATAAATTGATGTTCAGGAGCTCCCACCCGCGACAGGCCTACGTACAGTTGACCGTGAGTAAAACAATTCTTTCGCAGGTCAATCCCTACTAATTTGAAGGTTTGGCCTTGGGACTTATTAATTGTTAAAGCAAAAGATGTTTTAACCGGAAATTGTAGCCGTTTAAATGGAATTGGTAGATCAGTTGAGATCATCGGTATCCTCGGTATATGAGCTAATTGACCGGCTGCTGGGCCAGTGATAATAGTCGCTACAATTAAATTTTGCTTTAACTCTTTGATAAGCAGCCTCCCGTACCCCTTCGTAACGCCTGCAACAACTTACTATGCATAGCTAATCGAGCGGAGTTTTATCTATTTTTTTAATTCGAGATAACTTTCGAATGGAATGTTCGAATCGAATAATTCAAAAAGTAATATAAGGGTATTGAAGTAGTCTGAAATAATATATACGTTTTTTTATAAGGATTAGATAGGTACAAATAAAGAGCCTTTTCTAAAGCAGGATTTTAATTTTATTTTTAAATAATTTTATATAATGACGCTTGTTGTGAGATAACTATAATAGTTAGAGACATGCTGTCGGGGCATTTTTTTTAGATAATGATGTGTTCAATAAATTTGTAGTACATAATTTTATTCTATTGTCAATAGTTTTCGCAGCGCACGCGATAAAGGGATTTTTTTTGGTATTTCTTTAACACCTTGGGTTACATTTTTGAAGTTTACGTAAGGATCCCTAATTTTTTTGAAAATGAAATATAGCCTATGTCACTCGGGAATAGTGTAGCATCAAAACAGTGAAAGAATTTTTCAAATCCGTCCAGTAGTTTTGGAGCCTATTCAATTCAAACAAACAAACAAACAAAAAATCAAACCTTTCCTCTTTATAATATTAGTATAGAGTATAGATTATAAATAATTAATGTGAGTATATTGCTAGGTGGCGCAGTCCGCCGCGGCCGGCCCCGCTGCCAGTGCGCGCGCGCCCCCGCGACCCGCCGCAGTACTCGCCGCCGCCCGGCTACCCCGGGTACCTGCCGTGAACGTGGTTGTATACCATTGATTGTATTTTTAATAAATTTACGTTGGATCTAACCTTGTTTTAATTGTCCCCCACGATACAGGTTTTACCTAGTGTAGGGGATATTGATAACACTTAGTACGAGGGCGGGTCAATAAGTCCGTGACTTTTGGAATAAAACACAGATTTTTTGATAAAAAATTATTTTATTTTTCAACGTAGGCTCCCTTGAGCTCTATACACTTTATCCAACGCTTCTCCAATCTTTTTATCCCTTCCAAAAAAAAAATGATTTGTCGTGGTCCTCAAAATAGGACTTTGTTTGCTAGATGACTTTATTATTGGAGTCAAATCTTTTTCCACCTACCATTTCTTCAGGTTTGGGAACAAGTAGTAGTCGCTCGGAGCCAAATCTGGAAAAAAGGGCGGATGAGGGAGCAATTCATAGCCCAATTCATGGATTTTTGCCATGGCAACTGCACATGTGTGCACCCTTACATTGTCTTGGTGGAAAAAAACTTTTTTCTTGGCCAAATGAGGTCGGTTTTTTCAAATCGTCATTGAATCGGTCCAATAATTTGGCATAATATTCCCCTTTGATTGTTCTTCCTTTTTGTAGGTAGTCAATGTGGATTATCCCGCGTGCATCCCAAAAAACAGTCGCCATAACTTTATTGGCTGGCAAACCCACCTTGGCCTTCTTTGGCGCCGATTCACCCTTAGAAACCCACTGTTTTGACTGTGGTTTGGTCTCTGGTGTGTTGTGATGGATCCATGTTTCGTCCACGGTTACAAAACGACGCAAAAACTTCTCCACATTGCGATTAAACAACGCCAAACCTTCCTGTGAAGTTGTTACACGATTGCGTTTGTGGTCGACTGTGAGCAAACGCGGCACCCATCTTGCGGAAAGCTTTCTCATGCCCAAGTGATCATTCAAAATTGAAACCACTGAGCCATGCGAGATCCCTACGGCTTTCACAATCTCTCGCACTTTCAATCTTCGGTCGGCCAACATCATATCGTGAATTTTTTCGATTGTTTCGGGTGTAGAGACCTCAACTGGGCGTCCAGGACGTTCGGCATCTTCAGTGCTTGTACGGCCACAACGAAATTCAGTAAACCACTTTTTTACCATTGAAATCGATGGTGCAGAGTCCCAATAGTATTTATCAAGCTTAGCCTTGGTCTCGGTAATGGTTTTTTTTCGCAAGAAACAATGCTTAATAAGCACACGAAATTCACTTTTTTCCATTTTCTCCTCAAATTTGTGAGTAGTCTGATAAAAATAGCTGTGAAACACAAACCAACTGACGCAGCAAGTTAAAATTTAGACAGGAGTCAACTGACAGATGCCTGTTCACAGGAGCAGTGTTGCTGTTTCAGTAAAGAGGTCAGAAATTCAAAAAGTCACGGACTTATTGACCCGCCCTCGTATTATAAACTCTCACCTAAAACCTACTTTTTAAGATATTTATATGATGTTCCTATGTAAATGTATGTAAGGAAGGTTTTAATTGGTGTAATAAATATTTTTTCATTTTTCATTATCCCGTAGCTATTGAATAGGTTCGCCTGTTCTGAAGACATTCCACCATTTTAAATATCAAACAATAGAAGTCAACTGCTGGACCTTGGTCTGCTGGGGTACCCCGGATATGCCGTGATTCGTGATGGCATACCACCTTATGAGTGTATTTTTAATAAATGAATGTAACGATGGATTCAACCTTTTTTTTATCCTGTAGCAATTGAATAGGTTTGCATCGTCGGAAGGCATTTAATAATGTTTATTATGAAACAATAGACGGTCAAATGCTGGACATAGGTCTCCAGAGCGGCCATCCATCGACTTTCTCAAGTTCAGTTATGCTTTGTCAGATGAGTGTTGTACAAGTGGATACTCAAAAAGCCAGGCGACAAAATCTCACATTATATTCAGAATAATCAGTACTTCTGCTACCCCTTCAGAAATAATGATTAACCTATTCTCATGGACAGCTGTACTATTACACAGATGTAATGGTACAGCTGTCCATAAAATGTAAAAAAAGCTGTCGGAAGATGAAGAAATCAAACTAAATGTATGTATTATTGACGTATTGTTTATTTGTCACAATTGTAGTAAGTACATTTTTCAAAAATCTATTATAACAATCAGCTTTACAAAAAGAAGCACCGAAAAAAATTAACTAAAATTTACATGAGGTTGAGATAAGTCTTAAACTATGAAACGTGATTTGGCACATGACTGTAATGACAGGAATTGTTTATATAAAACATTTGAGTAACTTTAAACTGTATTTTATGAGAAGCCAATAAGCGCAGGCAACTTTAAGAGTAGAGTAAAAATAAGCGTACCCTTTGTCTTGAATGCTCTGCTATTGAAACTATGAAATATGTAAGATGCCATAAACCATGCCATAGGTCTACAAAACCGAAATTAGCTTCATTTCGCTTTTCACTCCCAACGTAATACGTATCACAACTCAAATGAAATAGAATACTTAAAGACCACATCCACAACATAGGTCTTTCCGTGCCATACAATCAATCGACAGTTGAAACATTTCATAAACTGAATTAAGTGAGGCAATTACACCTTTGCAAATGCGCGAAAAAAAATGTGTACTATACATTTTTTTTCGCGCATACTACAGCCACTAAATCACGTTGATTGTACTTTGGATACCAGCGTTAACAGACTGACAAGATATATATAAGTTACACAAAATTATGTCTGCGAGCAGTGTGATATCCAAATATACTTTATTCCAAATGTACAAAATTTTCTCATATAGAACAAGTTGCAATATACGAAAGTTTTTTAAATTATGGAACAGAACATTCAGACACCAAAACACAAATTCAATTCAATATATTTTAAGCGCAAACGTTAATCTCACAAATTGCAACTATTTTGGCTATTTAAACTACAGAAAAAAAAATAAACAATAATAAGAATAAGTGAAATATGTATTGAAGTCAAGAAATATCTTTCTCCTCTCGTCTTCAGTTTGTGTTTTTGACATTCGATTATTTTATTTAGAAGTTTGAACACAAACATCGCACCGCAGTCGGTAGTTGTTCACAAACACATCGGATAAGTTTGTAAGACTATAAATATTCTACAATAAGTCAACTACATTAGTATAATATTAACAATTTAATTCTATTTGCACATAAAATAGTAAATAACAATTTGGTTAACGTTAATACATCACGAAACATGAGTTGTAGACATGTTTGAAAAAACATTGGTTTTTTTAATAAACTTCAAAACCTTTTACGTCTACTAATTCATTTATCAAAAGTATAGTTTACTGTTAGACGTAAATATTAATAGGTCAAACCAGGCATTATTAAACTTTAAACGAAGATCCCTTTAAATAGATCACATAAGGTGTTTAAATATTTTATAAAATTCTTGTTACCTTAACAAATAGTTGCCAGAGTTATATACAGCAGTTATTGAGGTTTACTGTTGACATATTTATTGCCAAAAGTCACCCAGCATACAACCTGCATGCAGCGAACTATTAAACTATAGAAATGTAACTCGCTAAATTTTGTGTACCTTTTCCCGAAGTGCTCTTGTGGGCGGGGCTTACTCGAAGTATATTTTCGGCATTTAGTACTCAGCGTCACTTTGCATAAGCTTGACGTCGAAACGTCAAAACTAAAACACAATTTATTGGTGATTTTTGGAGCCGAAATGACTATTTGTCAAGTGAAATGGTGTCGGAGCAGCAATCGTATCCACAATAAATCACATGATGTCCATTTTCACGCGTAAGTATTTTATTTTCGTATTTACAAAATATCTTGTTGTAGCGCATGTAAACAAACAGTGATTGACAGCTGATTGACAGTGATGATGGCGGACTGGCATCTCTGCCAAACGGGGATGGTTTATGCAACATTTTTCGAACCAACTTATTTTAAATCGTCTTACTTTTCTAAACACAATTCAACCTTAATCGGATTCCTATTTTTGTTATAGATTTCCTCATAATGATGTCAATCGAAAAAAATGGATTGCCGCTATACGATTTGAAAGGCGAGATGAACTTTGGGTGCCTCCAAAAACGTCGTTCGTGTGTTCAATCCATTTCATTGAAAGTGATTACCATGAATTAAAATCCCGAAGAAGATTGAAAAGTACTGCAGTTCCTGTGTGGAATTCCTTGCCAGCAGACGTGTTTCCCGACTACTATTAATCTGGACGTCTTTAAGGCCAGAGTGAATAGACTACTTCTAGACAGACATGCTCCATCTTAGACCGCATCTGCACGGGATTGTGGTTTAATGTCTTGACTATCAATTGTAAAAACAAATCGTTACATATTTTAGGAGCAGTAAGCTCACAAAAAGACACACAACTTTGTTTTATACTATGTAATTATTGTTTAGTTTTGTTCATATCCACTGCAGGAAATAGACCTAGATGTAAATATATATTTTATTAAATATTATATTCCTTTTATAAATAAAAATTAACAGTAATTCTTTAGTTTTATTTCATACAAAGTAATTCACACTTTAATACGGGCCACAATTTAAACATGTTGCATGAAACCATCCAGTAATCGTACCAAATATTGACCAAACGAAAGTCAAATGACATAGTGGGGCAGTAATAAAAATGGTCAACCAATCAGCGGGCTAGACAGGCGGCAGATAGCTGTATGTGTGCGTGATCTTGTATCGTGATGTGTCTGGTATGTGTGCGTGATCGCTGAGCCGTTTTCTAGCGATGTTTAGTACCGAAGTTACATTTCTATAGTTTAATAGTTCGCTGCCTGCATGTAAGACCATTTTTTATATATGTACGTAAGGGCCATCGAACATGTGCGAGTTTTGATACTTTATAGTTTTAATTTGAGGGCTCATCAGCCGTATCTATAAAATATGACTCAGGTTAGTGAGTTTATCGACTTCAAACACATTATTCCGGAATCAATTTTAGTACGGCATTTGCCATATTTTAGATACTTAATCAATCTGAGTAGCAGAATTGTTCCAGATCATTTGAAATTTCTTTAAAATAAAAAAATTATGACTTCATATGTAGCCTCCAAAATTAACTTGTATAAATGATAAGAGCAGCCGTTGTCCCAATTTCGCATCATTTAGTTCTTCTTTAATTCACGTAAAGCGGCTCGAAATGAACTCAAGCTATGTCTATGAAAACATGTTGATGCTTCCCGTCATATAAAAACTTAATAATATAAATGTACAATAGGAACATAATATGTTAATATATTATAACGTTACAGCTTATTACTGATAACTGTTGTCAGTTTTTATTTTAACCAAATTATTTACGTATCGTAATATAGTTTACGTTTTATTTTTAACCGACTTCAAAAAAAGGAGTGTTCTCAATTCGACCGTATATTTTTTTATCATTAATTTTACATCGATCTTATGATGATGGCAAATAAACGCAATTTTTAAGAGTAGCTTCCAAGCGATAATTTTAAAAATATCTTTAAGGAGCAGGAAGACATTGTATGAGGTTTTGAATAAATGCTTTGTAAATGACATTGTTTAAATTAAAATGTAAGGGCTCGAATCACTTATTATTTATCTATTTATAATACAAACAAAACCATAACACTCGTATCCCTAAATAATATTATGTTGTATTGGTCGAACTGATTTTACGGTTTTTGTATACGAATCATAAATACTTTACAATGAGATTGAGTAAGCGTATCATGTATGGGATGCTATTGAACTTGACAATATTTTATTGGAGAGATATATTTATTTATAGATTAAATAAGTCTCTGCCTGCCTCATCACAATTAATGGCTTTAGTATAAGTACAGTTTTGTATGAGATCTGGTGTCATAGTAGATGATTTAGGCTTGCAATGGTATTATTGACATTCAGCGTCCCGATCGGAAGAATTTGAAAACTTAGACAACAAAATATATTAGATGCTACTTATTTATTCGAAGATAGGAGGTTACCGAATAAACATTTTGCTTTTTCGTACAAACAAACTATATTTGTCCTTTTTTCATGCATGGTTTTAGTTTCCATCATGCGTCCAGTAAACATGGAAGATTTGGTTTTTTATTATATATTATGTTTCATTCATGTTTTCGGAGTAAGTATGACGTTTCCGAAGGTCAAATTGTATCTTCGTCGGTAAAGATATCAATCGAATACCTTAGAAAAGTTGATTTGGCAATGTTCTAGTCGGAATTGTTAAAGCCAGTGTCCATATTTATAATATAGGGGGGAATTTCTATAATCGCTAATAATTCTACTTAATAATCTTCTTAATTAACACTAAATATTTAGTTGCATTGTCGCGATACAATAAGTTTCAAAAGCAATGAAGTACTATAAGCACAAAAATAATTTACTATATAAATAAAAATGTGTATTTTTACTAATATTTTGTAAATCACTAAACAAACGTTTTATCTTAGGCTATATTTAAATTTTCTAATTACAACCAACACGCAAATCATAATTCGAAATACTTATCTTATAATATGCTCTCACAGAAAATTCTAGAACTAAACATTCATTGCCTCTTTCGATACAAAGCAAGTTGGCAAATTAATATAAACACCAATTCATTCAGCTTTGCTGAACAAATGTTCGCTCGAATATATAATTGACTATTAAAAGGATATATCTGAACAAACTCAGCACCAAAACTCTAATAAAAAATTAAACAACAATGATTTCTAATACTTGGGCAAAGTGGTATAAAAATACTAAATTTATAAAAAAAAACTAAAGTGCTGTTATAAGTATCGTATAAGATGATAAATTCATGTATTTAATTACAAGAAAAATCATCCAAACACTATTTACAAATTTGCATCTACGAATGATAAATCTATATAACAAAACGTATAAGGTAAAATAAATTGTAATGCAGTACGAGCACCATTGCACCCGCCATGTTTTGTTAAACTAACATAATCTTAGACGGATATAAACAATATGAACACTACATTTCGTCTTATCTATATTGCCTGGTCATAACTGGATTATTTTCATGCGATCTGATTTTTTATTTCGTAAAATTAAGACAATTCAGTATAGCTACTAAAGAAGCTCTACCATAAAGAAACCCACTCGAGGGACAAAAATATTAAATGCTGTATTATATTTCAAACTTTACTAATTAAATGATACAACTAAATATTTTCTTCCAAATTGTAAAATGCGAAATATTGATTATATCAATGTCAAAATATATTTACTTGTATAAGTAAGCAGACTATTTAAATTTCAGCGGCATCATTCTCTACCAATTGAGTTGTATTTTTTTAAGTAAAAAATGGTTAACAAAAAGTTTGTAATCCTTGAAATGATAGAAAATGATAGCTGCCAGAATTCTACGCAATCCAAAATCAGATCTTAAAATAGTGAAGAAAATAAATTATAGGATACAAAATGTTGAACCGAACTTCTATCTATAATGAGCCGGTGTTTCAAGCACGGTCAGCCAAAATATACGATTTCGAACTGATAACGAAATGGCTTTCAATTTTATAGAGCCAAATGGTACATAAATATATCACAGAATAATTCACGCGGCAAATAAACCATTTTCTAACAAATTTTATTAGGCAACGACCTAAGAACTTAAAAGATTTAATTATAATATCGTCACATTATTTCAAATAAGTATGCAATAGGAAAATAGGAAAACAAATATAGCTGTTTTTTTTTACATTTTTTTTTATAAATTTTTAACGGATAATTTTGTTATTGAGACCACTGTAACAGACCCACAAACGTATGGTCCTATAAATAATAAGTATATTTGTATATTTTTTGCGGCGCAAAATGGTCGACATCGCTTAGGGTCCTGTATCAGTAAAATTTATGTTAAAATATTTGCGTTTAGTTAATATAGTTATATCATTAGGCACAGAAACGTTATTACTAGTTAAAATATGACAAATATTGTTCTGTTAGTAGAGATATACTCTCACTAAAGATTGCATGTTTTACAAAAGCAATCCTTAATGATAACAACCGTTTGTAGCGTAGAACATATCTATGGTAAGAGCGTCTTTGTTACTAGATATATCTTTGAACATTTCTATAGGTACTAATACTAGTTCGTCAATATTACATCGCTAATATGTTGCCGCGTGAATCCTACGCCACTTGCATCGAAATACTAAATATTATTTAACATCGTCATAATGATCATTTTATACACCTACTATCTGAAAGAGATAATAATTTCACAGTTTTCAAGTTTAAACCATATTACAAGGTAATAAGGTTCAAATTATAACGACGTCAAATGCATTCAAGTATTGATGCAAGTGGAATTAAATATCATAACTTAAAGTAAGATAGGGAGTATTTGACTCTCATACACGAGTCAACGTATTCTCATAGTAATATCAAAGGCAGATACAAATGCCATAGCTTAAATTGAAGGGCGTGTCAGCAAAGTCCGTTTATGTCAGTGGAAGGCCATAGGTTGGTTTCGTCAGATTTCTTTGAGCATTTCCTACCTGTCAGCTTCATGAGAGATCGGAAACTTCTGTCCGAGAAGAGCATCTGAAAATTGGTTTTTTGTAAGTATTAATTCTTCAAAAATTTTGTAAACGGCCTGAATAGAAATAGAGAAATCAAATGCAACATAAAAACAACGAAATCGTTATCTCCCAAACTGTAACTTACAATGAGTTTTTTTTATCTAGTTATATAAATTCATACAAGTATCAATCTAAGGTCTTCCATATATTTTAAGTAAAATTATCAGGAACAAAATCATAAATTTTGTAAATTAAAACTTTGGGGATAAATTTCTATCTGATGTATATGAATCATTCATTCGTTCATTTCTACATTCATTCGGTCAGTCATAACTTTAAGGGTCTAATTTAATTTTCGTTAATCTATATAAATATAAAACAAATAGATGTTCCTCACCTCAATCCCCATAGCCAATGCGAGATGCAGCAAGGGTATGCCCAACAAGAAGAATCTAAAGAGGAACTGATCGCGGTTATTGTAGTCCAATTTCTCCAGCTCCATATAGTCGGAGAGCCAATCCCACGGACTGAACAGCATCAGAGTGATTAGCACCGCTTGGGTTATTAGCGTGAATACCATGTAGTCTGAAATATGGGATTATTATAAAATGCCTATTTTTTTTACAAGTAGAATGTTATGAATTACCTTTTGAAACTGTTCTTAATGGAAGTGTAAAATTAGATGACATATAGTCGCTTTTATGGCGCAAGATTTTAACACGTACTTTACTAATTCTATACTTTATTTCCAATGTATAAACGTACATATGCTCACGGCTATAAATCCCTAGAAGGGGTAGCCAGAGCTAAGGAATTGGAAATTCCTCAGCCACGTTTGGAAATTTTAGTGGGGAAAAGATGGTAAAATTAAAGGTTTTCGGTGATGGGTCTCCAACCACATCGCCCAAAAATCCCTTAAAACATGTATAAACATGTACTGTATATTGTGTATTGTGTAATGCAATTTAATTAATACTATCAGTCCAATCTGCAGTTTCACAGTGTAGACTGTGTAGAAGAAATATAAATCTACACACTGCCCTAAATGTATATTATAAGAACAAGTGTGTATTATTGAATGAAAGTATGAAAAATAAAAGAGCATGCTCGAAAAGATTGATTAATGTAAACGAAGCTCGAGAGATTTGTCAGGATCGTACAAAGTGGCGATCGATAGTCTCGGCCTAACTCAATGGGAAATAAAATAAAAAAATGTATGAGTTGCAAGAAAATCACTTACAATTCGTACAAAACGGCTCTCTATGGGGTTCTCCTTTGGCATAGACGCAGGCTAATACTAAATACTGGTATGAGCTGATTATGAAGATCACTGTGTTCTCCCAGCAAAGGATTACTTCTTCGTTGGGTAGCGCCTTCAATTCGACCGACCTATAAACAAATATAAAGTTAGTTATCATACTTAAAATGTGACGTATAAGTATTTCAACACACTCGTTAAGAAAAAAATATAATGAATTATTTTGACTCAAACTCAGTGTTCAGAGTATCATTGTTTTGCTAGGACAGTGTACTCACGTGATGCCCCCGTCACGGGTTAGGTCTAGCGTTTTGTACGAATACACTGTCACATGACAAAGTTCAACTTAGCTATGTGGGTTTCCTCACGATATTTTCCCTCACCGTTAACCACCATGATAAATTTACCATTCTTGGCGATGACTTTAGAAAACACAAATTTGTGTAGGCCTGATCCGGGGTTTGAACCCTTATCTTCTGCACGATAAGCGGTGTTCTACCCACTGAACTGTCACGGTTGTCTGTTGTTAATAAATTATAATATAGGCAAACGAATTTGTTGTAGAAAAAATATTTGGTGCGAAAAGAGTAAATGGCGGGATAATTGTAATGAGTTTCTTTATGCTTCCGCATCCAGGCATGGCTACTATAGCCATCTAAAGACTATGATTTTCAAAATTTTACTGAGTGCCTCACCCGTGAAATATTTCGTAGTTGTAATAATATGTTACATATTACAGTTTCAACGTGATAGCTCAGTGGGTAGCACACCCCTTATCGTGCAGACAACTAGTGTTCTAATTCCGGATCGGGCTTAAACCAATTTGTCTTTTCAAAAGACATATGTGTGTTTAATTTATTATGGTGGTTAACGGTGAGGGAAAACATCGTGAGAAAACACACATGGCTATGTTGTGCTTAGTCATGTTACAGTGTATTCGTACAAACCGGCGAAAGGCGTGCCCATATCACGTGAGTACACTGTTTAAGTAAATCGTGTTTGCTCTCACCACTAGGTGACAATGTCACGTGTTGTTCAGAAGTATTAGTACCTCTGCCAACCCCTTTGGGAATATTCGTTTATATACGTTTGAGTATGATTTAGTTCCATAACGAAATTTCAAAGTAAGGGTGCCTTTTCAACAGAGATGTACTGTGTAGCTATGCTACCAATCATATTCCTTGGTGCACGCAGCACATATACATATATATGTTACAGTCAGTCATAGTGATTAAATAGATATTATACATAATGACTGGTCATTATATATAAAAGCCAAATTCAATAGACAAAGTAATAAATTAATCACTTTATCTGGTCACTATTCATAATAGCGTGTCACAGTTAGCAAAAGTAATAATACGGTCTAGCCGACCGAATAGTCTTATTGCAAGAAAGCCCCCTGCAGGCGAAGAAAAGTTAGGTCACATTTAGATAGGTTAGGTTAGGTTATGTATAAATGACGAAAACCTTAAATGCACAATCTATAATAATTTAAATATATGGAAAATGATTTTATTGAAATAATATTATTCTAATTCAACATTTTCAACACAACAGACAATATTATCCTAGTAACAATATTATTTATTAAAACAATATGATCATTTAATGTTATGAAGAAAAAAATTCTTTAATATAATTATAGTTTTAAAAATTATCTAGGTAGTAATGTTATTACTTTAAAAAATATATGATCACTAACTGTTATGACCTCCGTTTGGTAGTATAAAAAATGTATTAATAAATAAAGTATGACAAATAAAATTATGAAGAGTGATTTTTATGAACACAAATATGCGATACAGACAACGCCGTGGATCACCGTACTGTTATCATATCAGATAACTCAAACTCAAACTTTTATTGCAAACCATAAGTGTACAAATCGTTGGTGTAATCAAGGTACAGTTATAAATATATGAACTATTGATAAATAAACACTTTTTTTTAATTGTTAAAAAGACAACTACCAAAAATATCTACTTGTTTTATTACATTATCCAAGTCTTCGAAGATCTAATTGAGTTAGCATGTCAATGGCTGCCAGCGCGAAATTCTTCTAAACTTCCTTTGTTTCTTTTAAACTTTAAGAATTGTTTGTGTTCCCTACCTCCGTAGCTCAATTGGCAGAGCGACTGGGGCGTATATCCGAGGTCGCGGGTTCAATTCCCGCCTGTATCGTTTTTTTTTTCTTTTTTATTGGTCATTTATCACTTTATTTTATCTAAATTGATTGTTTATTATTAATTATTTATCTAAATTATTTTATCTATACTTACACCTCGTTTCATACACTTGTAACATGGTTGTATTTCCAGTAATGTAGCCTCTTTTGTCCAAGATTTTCTATTTATCATGTAGATTATTGGAAATAAATAAGAGTAAATAGTTTTACTGCTAATTGTTAATATTCGAATAATTAAATATTTTTTATATGTATGGTTTCAATTGAGTAGACATTATATATAAATATAATATCCAGATTTATTACTTTGGCTGTTTTGATGGAAAGGCACTGTAAGTGTGTAAAGTAAAGACTGACGCAATACATACATATTCATACATACATATTCTCACGCCGTTAGTTCCCATTGGGGTAGGCAGAGACTATCGATCGCCACTTTGTACGATCCTGGCAAACCTCTCTGGCTTCGTTTACATCCATCAATCTTTTCATACATTGTCTTTTATTCTTCATACTGCGGACACCTGCCTTTTTGAGCACATTTTCTATTTGATCCAAATGTGTCCTCCAAGGTCGTCCTCTACTAACATTACCTTCCACATTGGCTCTATATATCTCTTTCACCAATTTACTGTCATCCATCCTCTCTATGTGCCCAAACCATCTCAACACACCTTTCACGAATCACATCATTCCTCACACGATCACATAACCTTACATTACACACTTTTCTGAGGGATCTCATTTCTACTGCATTCACTCTACTTTCATGCTTCTTCTGCCACACCCAACATTCACTGCCATACATAAGCGTAGGAACGAGGACAGCATCATGCACAGCCATTCGGGCCTTTTCAGACACCGACTGACTAGACATTAGACTATCCAGTGCTCCATTTACCGCATTACCCTTTTTCACTCTTCTCTCGATATCTTCATCACACTTTCCATCCCTAGTAAACACATTTCCCAAATATACAAACTCTTTCACTTGTTCCACTTTCTTACCATTAATCTCAATCACGCATTCGGTCATATTCACCTCTCTCTCAAAAACCTGACGCAATATAGTTTCATAATGTTGCAGATGCCCTATTTGGACTGGAACTGCTTAGGTATTAAATTAAATAATTACAAATTATTTTAGTTTATATAATAG
>CAUYWD010000044.1:0-22500 GCA_963576735.1 Bedellia somnulentella
ATGACGTCATCGTAGACGTGATGACGACATCTCCAAACACGACGAGTTAATTTCGTTCACCATCTTTAGATGCACATACGTATCGATGTCTGCGCGAGTTCTCCCGCCAACGACGTCACACGCGAAATACGAACGCTCACTCCGAGCTCGGATCGTGACTAGAGCGGTCCGCTCGAAGAGTATATTATTAGAAGCGGTCGCAAAGAATGGATGTCGTCTTAGTTTGAGTTAAATATAGACTACTGGATACGAATCACATAGCGCGAGACGAAACTATTATAAATAGTAATAAAAAGTAACATATGAAAAGTGCACGTTTCGAAACGGTTGGTTTGGTAGATAATATTACGAATTTACAAATATGAATTAATAATTTCAGTTCGGTTTGTTTGGATAGTCATTTTTATGAACAGTGTATATAGAGATTTGTAATACATACATACATATGCTCCCGGCCATAAATCCTAAAAAGGGATAGCCAGAGGTTCAGAGCTAGAAAACACCTCAGCAACATTCGGAAGTTGATAGGTGATAAGATGGTGGAAACAAAGTATCGTTGGTGATGGTTAGAACCCCTTTCTAACCATCACCAACGATAGTGATTTGTTATAGATGTATTTGTTCTTTTCTATAATTTATGATGGTGTGGATACAGCAAAGATATTCTGGCCAGTACACCCTACTGTGTACTAACTTATAATTTGTATCTATGCTTAACTCGAATGGAGTAATAGTCCCATAAAGGAGTTACTTACTTTATTAAATCTCCACTTCGGTACGTTAAGTTTGTGCTTATTTCTATTGTTAATAGGATGCCTATCACTAAATTGACGTATGTGCTTTTTGGCATACATTGAATTCTGAAATATGTGTAGGCAGGGGCCAGTATAAATGCCAATTTCTTTAATTTTTCGCGCAACGTATAATTTGACCTCAACATGTAAATAGATCGGATAATCGTAAGAGAGACTATAGGTATTGGACCTTTTTTAGTGATTTTTTGGCGCTGCGGTTATAAAATAATATTTTACAATCTTTCCCCACTTAACTTCCAAAGGTGGCTGAAGAATTTTAATGTTTGATTTTTGATAAAGTTACAGTAAAGTGTTTGTTTATGTTTTTTATTTAATAATTTGTTATAAGTTTTATAATGGTTTTAATTCAGTTTTATTATTATGTAAATGACTTAATTGTAATTAAGTATTTGTATGTCAAGAAACTTGACGAGACATTTGGGACCATACAATATTATAACATCTCTTTTTTACCATGTTTCAAGCAAATAAACAATTTCATTTCATATAACAAATATATTTTTTATACATAGTGGCAAAGATTCTCTCACTAGGTTTTGTCTGCCGCTATTCTTACCTTATTCTTAAACATAGATTTAATATTTCCTTGGTTGATAAAGGACAAAAAAATAATAAAACTCAAGTAGTAGCCGCTTTATAATGTTATTTTAGTATATTTTAATGTAGAGTTATGGAATATCTTTTGAAAATAATTCTTCTTTCAGTACTACCTCGAAGTTCCATTATTGAGAACGATGAAAGCAGATTTACTCGTAAATGTCTCTTCAGTAGTTCGGGCTATCTTCTTCTTGGAGTAGTATTTCTGTGTAAGTAAAAAATATATATATTACATAGTTAAATACTGTGTTTCTTATGTTATTTTTTTCACCGTAGTTAGGATAAATCTTGTCTACCATTAATTCAAAGATATTCACCAAGTAAGCTGTATATTTATGTCTATGCTGATAAAAAGATGGGTCATGGTCAATTAATATGAATATGGTATGTGATTAATATTAGTTTCATTGTTTTGAAAGAAAATTACTGTTTGAAAATACCTAGATGTCGTCCAGGAACCAAAATTTATCATACATAACATACATTCCGTCTGTATAAAAAATATGAGTGCAAAGTTTTATAATTCCTGACTGAGCAATTTTCTTCGCGTAGTAATGTACAGATTTTGAAAGATGTATCATTATTGTCACGGCTTATATTAGCTTCACCTGTATGTATGTAACCTACTCCTTTGGATTCGATTCAGACCCATTTTAATCGGACAGATTTAATTATAACTTTTATAATTTTATTACTTTTATAATGAACTGTAAGTCGTTGGGCTTTTTTGTTCATATATTTAATCGCTACATAATCCATTTCGGTTTTTTGATTTATTACTATTAAAAGTTGAAACTAGTGTTCAGTTGATAACTTCATTTTGGATTGATGTCCGAATCAGGGTTTTTAATACAGAGATATATAATTTACCATGATAGTCCTCCAGATGGCCGCAGTTCACTCCTTGCAATACCTAGAAAACATAAGTACATACTTGTGAATGTAAGACGTGACAACGTCTTAAATTAGGTTGCGGCTGGGAGTCACTTATGAAAAAGTGTAACGCCCGGTAACGTTACGATGAGTCACCGAACGAGAGAGAGGCCCGCCGAATGCTTTGCGTCTCTCTCCCACTCAACTATGATCGGTCGGTGAATGTTTTAGTAAACAAAATATATTTCTATAGTTAAAATTTGTGCAATTAAGTTTTTCATTCAATTCCTTGTTCCTATTTTGCAATTTAATTATATTCATATCAATAAATATTCTACCGAAAAAAGACGTTGTCACGTAAAATCTTCGCCCGTAAAACCGACTTTACAGGCAACCATTTTTTTTTAAATCAATGAGCTGCAAATGTAGCAAAATGTAGGAACACATACGTTAATCACTACCCAGACGAATGTTATCAAACAAATCTTCATTTTGATATTGCGAGTACTCGAACGACTTCTACAGTGAAACTAATGGCATTCCTATACTTTTACATTGTTAAATATTTGGTCGTCCAACTAAAGTAAATAAATGTTACAATTTATGAATGTTAAATACTTTTTGAATACTTAAACACATCGACAGACAAAGGAAATAAATTTGGTTTTAAAGCATATACAAATTAGCATTTTCTCCTCTACCGTGTTTGAGCCAGCACGTGAATATAATATCCATTCATCATTGTATTGACACAAATGTTTTAAATCAAAAGATTTATCAACACTCAGGGACTCCTACACCAGCGGTTCTATTTCAGCACTGTGACAAACGAGTTCTGAATACAACGGTAAAGTATAATTCATTATTACTATATCAAGGATACTTTATTTCTACCATCATGTCGCCTATCAATTTCCAAATGTGGCTGAGAGTTTTTAGAGTGAGTGAGTTTTATAAGAGTGAGTGAGTGAGTTTTATAACCAAATTATGGTAGGAGAACTATGTCATCCCCAACATCTAAGTAACTTTTAGGAGGCATGTTGAGTAATGTTAGATTATGGCCGCGAAATCGAGGAGCTAACAAAAGAATGGTCACCGTTCGTCTTGGTATTTCAAAAAGTGTGTGATTTATTTGATTGGTGCTGAGCCAATCTGAAACTCTTGATGGGTACCTTGCTATCTAGTTTACAGTTTAAAGTCTGAAGTTACTGATCGATTTGAGAATGTATTTTATTATAAAATGAGAGAATGTAGTTTGCTATACGAGTAGGCTATCAAAGATCATTACAGAAGATTTATAAACATACATACATACTCACGGCTATAAATCCCTAGATGGGGTAGCCAGATCTAAGAATTAGAAATTCCTCAGCCACTTTTGGAAAGTAAGTGGGGAAAAGATGGTAAAATAAAGGTTTTTGGTGATGGGTCTCCATCCGCATCGCCCAAAAATCCCTTAAAAGCCCCAATACCGTTAGTCGCCTCTTACGTACACCCACCGGAAGAATTGGGGTTAGTGCTATTCTAAGCCGATTATTATATATAAATACAATAATGCTTTTATAACATAGAGGCTCTTTAAGGAATAGGTAAATGAAAAATTCTGCTATGTAGTAGAATGATGATAACTGTTGCTTTTAGATTTACATGCATGACATTAAAATTACAAAGCAAGCCATCTGTAGACTTGAACAGGAGCAGCCCTTGTGCGTCTGCTCCATGTTCACTGTCTTGGGTCTGCCTCGTAGGAGCCTCTCGAAGAGTGTGTGAACTCTTTAATGAGTAAAGTTAGACACTGTTATAACTGTATTACAGTTTTAAATTGACTTTATTATATATTATCAGTTAGTTTCCTTGCACACTGGAGTTTGCTGAAGGCCCAGTAGTATGCTAATTGATCTCTGCAGTCCATCGAAACATTATTTTGAACCATTGTTTTTCTTGAACCAGACATTTCCATATCCAGCATGAGTATGTCTGCTATCGTTATGTATGTCCTTAGAAGATAATAAGCTGAGAGTATGTTTACTACATGTTTTATAACTTTGTTGCTGTTAACAAAGTCTTGGTGAGTCACCCACACTTCACTTTCACGCAACTCTATCAGACAGTCATGCATGAACAAATTGAAGAGCCACGGAGAAGCTGCACATTCCTGTCGGACACCCCTAGAGATACCGAACCAGTCTGTGTTTTCGGCATCTATTCTTACTCATGCACTAAAATCCTCATAGAGTGATACCAATGCACGTATAAGTTGGCTCCCCAAACCGAACATGGATAACACCTCCCAAAAATACTTCCTCACCACCCTATCATACGCCTTCTCCAAATCTATGAAGAAGCAATACACCTTTTGGTTCTTGGCTACTAGTTTCAGTGATGCTCCTTATTTATTAATTATTTTTTTATTTATTTATTCGTTGACCACCAACAGCGAACACAACAAACATGGCACAGAACATACAATTGTTTTACAAAGCCAGTGACAGGTGATGACAGTTACCAGTTAAAAAAGGAACGAAATTAAGGCGGTTGCCCGCAAAAAAACAGCAAGTACATTAGAAAAAAGAAAATAATATATTATAAAGAACGTACACAACATTAAAAAACAGGTCCAGTAATACATGGTAAGGAAGAAAAAAAATGAACAGAACCAAAAAAAAAACATGAATGATGGTAATGAAGAAAGTGTATATAGAGTGTGTGTGTGTATATGTGTGTGTGAGGGTCCAAATCACTAAAGTTGTTGTTGAATTCGTACAAAATACGGTGGATGCATACGGCATTCTGAGAGTAGTTTGTTCTTGAGTGTGGAATATGAAACAAAGATTTTTGCATATGTCGGATAATTTAATCCATACACCCCATTCCCTTTCTAAATCCTGCTTGCACATCCCAAATTTTGTCATCTGTTTCATTCATCACTCTTTCAAACAATACCTTTACATACAATTTTCCGACAACACTGAGTAGGCTGATTCCGCAGTAGTTTTTAGCTTCCTGGTGTGACCCTTTTCCTTTATATAAGGGCACAATTACCGCCCTACATCAATCTCGTGGTACCTTACCGCTCGACCAGCACTTTTGAAAAAGGAAGCACAGCCAGGAAGCCACCAACCTTTTACCAGCCTTCAGCATTTCGATACTTATCCTATCATACCCTACCGCTTTTCCTACTTTCATACTTATCATTGCTTTCTTTACTTCTTCCATACTAATCTCACTGTCATTAATATCACCCCTTGCCTCATCCAATCAACATTACTGCCAATTGGCGAAGAAATAGGTGAATCTTGAAAGTAAAATGAAACGTATGAAAGAAATGAATGGCCCTTATAATAAACGTCGCCAAGAAGTCTGGCAACTTCAAGGAAGAATTTTTTAGGGTCCTAAAGAAAACTGCTGAGAATATAAGAGAACATTCTCTTCTCCTAAAAGAATGTTCCTCGTCAAGTTAGGTAATCAAACTCCAAGAAGAAATGGCGCGCCAGAGGGAGGAAAACCATAAGCTCAGAATAGATAAAGAGTCCTTGGCTCAAGAAATGGTTAGCCTATAGGTTAGCTAAGGCAGATGCTTTGGCTGCTAGGCTAAGAGAGATTCTCCCACCTGAGCCGAGGGGAAACAGGCCAGTTAAAGTCGGAGAACTACGAATGACCAACCTGGATGATACGGTATCGTCTCAAAAGATAATAGCGGCGATCGCGGCTTTAGGGAAATGTTCCCCTGAAAAAATTAGAGTCGGGGAGACAAGAGATGGATCCAAAGGTCTTGGAACAGTTTGGGTTTACAGCCCCCTCAAAACGCTTAAGTTGATAGCAAAAGTGGGAGTAATCCAAATAGGTTGGAGATTGGCCCGAGTTAAAATCTTGCCCCGCCAGGAGCTAAGATGCTACCAATGCTCGGAGATATCATGTAAGAGCTACCTGCTTGTCTAATGAAGACCGCAGTGATATTTGTTATCGCTGTGGTAATGGTGGCCATAAGGCTAGGGACGGTGGGGAGAAACCTCACTGCCCTCTCTGGACGCGTGGGGGCCCAGTAGCCCCGGACTAGCCACCCGGAGTGAAGCTAATGCACCGAGGCTCTCAGTATCGACGCAAATCGGAACCTCAGCGACAGTTGTTGCCGCTGTTGCTCGGACCGAGGGCCTTGCCGTCACCGGCGAGTCGCGAAGAGTCAACCTCTTTAAAAAATCGGAGGAGAAAACCTCGTTAATAATCATGGGGTGGATTGCTCCCGTTTCCTGTCGCGGTATAGAGAGGGAACGGGAGCGAGAGAGGAACTCGTAACCCTAGCAGTATTGCTTTTCCAGGGCCGAGGGTCTTGCCGTGGTGTAGGCTTGACCGCGAGGAGTAAACCTCTATAAAAAATTGGAAGAGGAGTAAACCTTCCGCAAACATCCGAGGACAAAACCATGTTAAAAAATCCGCCGGGTTACGTTGGATCGTCGGACAAAAAAAAAGGTTTGGGTTAGGTTAGGTTTGGTTTTTTTTAATGTATGCATCACTGCTCTCCACTACAAATGCGTCGTGGATTTTATACAGATGAACACTTAAAGAGCTTTCCTTTATTTTGTTTACTTTACAATTTGAGGCGTTCATGAAGTTGGAACAGAACGCTTTTATTGTTTTTTGTTGTGAGTGTGCGTGTGATAGTGTTATTGTTTTTTATTGTGTAAGTGGTGTGGTTTGCCTTATATTTTTTTGTCCTTCATATATATTTTTTAAGCTTTTTATTTATATACATTTTTTTTTCAAGATACAGTCTCTTATCTATATTTACAAATTTTTAACGCATATGTTGATTCACATTATAATAAAGTGCTTCAGCATATTTATTGCACACTTATCTTTATCTTAACAGGCTTACATTAAAACACATAAATTTTATGTATATCTTATTATGAAACTTTTAAGTCTTATTTCTTGAAATAACATCTTTGGTGATCTTCGTACAATTACTTAAGAATACATTTCTCTTTTCTTTATCTATTATCTAGTTTCCAGAGAAGGTACCCACGTTTTGCTCAGGAGTATTGGTACCTCTGCCAACCCCTTCGGGGATAAACGGCGTGAACGTTATTATGTTTATCTATTATATATTATAAAAGTATACATAATTGGTCCCTGTCAAGCCTTGAGTCTATTTTATTTTCTGTCTTTTCTCATTCAAATCTATCTTTAATATACTTAGGACATTCCGTTAGAAGGTGTACCACCGTTACGTCAGCTTCGGGGTCACAAATGCAGGATGGTGATGATTTGCATTTGAATCTGTGTAAGTAGCCCGAGAAGCCGCCGTGGCCAGTGAAAACATGCACCAGTACCGGAGTCAAGGCAATTGTGTTGATGAGTCTGTATGTTCTTGTTGCGTTGGGGAAGAAGATCTTGGCTTTTTTGGCGAGGTAATCCGCTCTTTTTTCACCCTCTACGCCAACGTGAGCCCGTATCCAAAAGAGTCTAATACTCCTGTCTGCACGGAATATCAGAGTGATGTTCTCTCTTATGGTCTTCACGAGGGGATGGGAGGCATCGCCATTGGAGATTAAATCCAGGGCTGATCTTGAGTCGCTAAGTATGTTAATTGACTGAACTAAGATTTGGTCTCTGCTTTTAAGGGTCTCTGTTGTTTCCTATAGTATAGCCAGAAGCTCTGCCTGGAATACCGAGCAGAAACCTCCTAGCTTGTATTTTCGTCTAAGTAAGAGCCGCTCCTACCTTTCCTTCGATTTTGCTCCCGTCCGTGTGTATTTGGGTGCTTTCTATATTGTGTTGCTGGAGAGTTTCCGGTTGGGCGTCCCTGAGGCACTCGAAACTGATCCGGATTTCTTCAGCTGGGTGTATCGCTTCCATGAAGCACACTTTTCCCTCCGGCTCTCTGTCGCCGACTGCAGTCTGGGGTTGTATTGTGAACGGGTATATTTTCCGCAAGTCGACGTCTGCTAAGCGCTTGTTTTGCGTGACAAGGGAATGGCACTACTCTAGCCATCCCAGCTCACTAAGAAAGTTCAGGACCCCCCAATGTCCTTGAACACCTCAGGGAGCGACCTGGCGTCACCCAGTTGTTTTACCTAGTAATCCGCTACACCTGTACACTCGAGGAGCACGTGCGTAGCTGTTTCTTCCTTTTCCATGCATGCTCTACACAGAGGGCTATCTGTAACACCCAAGGTAAACAAGTGTTTGTTAAAAGGGCCATGCCCCGTTAGGGTAGCTGTAATCCAACTAATTTGTTTTTTGATAAGTTTAAATAGTTTATTAGTAAGTTGCTTGTTGATCCTGGGTAAAGCTGTTTTGGCTTGTTTACAGCCGTTCTCCAAGGACCAGCATGCATTCCACTTAACTTGTATAGCCTTACGGACTATTGTTTTTAACTGATCGTTTGGTAGAGGCAGACATGGTTCTGGACCTGTGAACGGGGTATCCGATCCTCTTCTGGCCAATTCGTCTGCTGTATAATTGCCGCGTGATCCGCTGTGTCCTTTTATCCATTGAATGGTAGTATCATTGATTTGCCCTATTGCCGTTAGGGCTTTGTGACATTCATATATGAGCTCTGATTTGCACTCGTGGCTCATAAGGGTTTGCCGGACTGATTTGCTGTCCGAGAGAAAGCAAATTGGAAATTTTCTGATTTTGCTCGCTAACACTGCTTGGGCGGCGAGTATGATTGCAAGGCATTCTGCCTTAAATATCGAATTCCAGGTGCCCATTGGTTTAGCTATTTTTATCTTCAGGTCTTCGGAGAATACACCCACTCCTATATCAGATTTAGTTTTTGAGCCGTCTGTGAATATCCTCACTTCCCTCTCATTCAGGCCCTCGTTCGGATTTTCTGACAGTTGTATTTTGTATTTCTTGTCGAAGAAAAATAGTTTGGGAATCCTGTCGTTCACGGCCGATATTCTTGGTGCCTCATTCACCATCCTGCTAAGAATTTCGGCGTGAGGTACTTTCTTGGGTTTCCGTAGCTTGTTTGCATTTAGTCTCACAGCTGAGGTAGCAGCTTCTTGTTTGATAAACAGGTGTAGCGGTGTTAAATTTAGCATTAAAAAGTCTGGGGTTTTCCCCGTTTTGCTTCGTAAAGCTGGACCGCTTCTTGGACTCGGAGGTCGAGTGGCAAAAGCTGGGCCAGGATCAGGGACGTGTTTAGAGAAACCGTGCGGTAGCTTTTGCAATTTTTCTGGGCGAGACCTCTTTGGAGCGCGTTGAGCTGCTTTTGTATTGAGATTTTGTTTGCCGCATTAGCCCAAGTGCTGGCCGCATACAAAGCTATACGCTCTAGTCCCCAGCTGATTCTTGCAGCTCTTGCGAGGCATTTGTAGATGTTGGCTGCTTTTCTACATACTTCGGAGACGTGTCTCTGGAAGGGCAGTTTATGGTCGATGTGACACTCAGTATTTTAATGTGGTCTGCTATGTCGATGGGTATCGTACCCATAGTGACAACTGGTCGATCGAATTTTAGCCTCTTTGTGATCAACATTGCCTTTGTTTTGTGAAGTCCAAATTCCAGCTTCTTTTTGCAGCCCTATTGATGCACATATTCCAGCACTTCGTTAGCTTGAGCCTGTATTCTTAGAATTTTTTTCCCGGAAATTACATTAAAGGAGTCCAAGAGAATGTTCCAAAAAGTCGGCCCGTCGATACTACCCTGCACGCACCTCTTTGTTGAGGGTGCCTCCTCATTTGCGTATCACACGCGGACTCTTCTGTCATCGAGGTAGTTGCTCACCAGTTTGCGCAGATTTTCGGGGCAGCGTTTCTCTGCCAAGCGGCATTTGATTGCGGGCCACCACGCGCTGTCAAAAGCGACCTGGATGTCAAGTCAGACAATGAGGTTAGTGAACTTGTTGGTAAGGTTCTCCTTTATGTGGGTCATAAGGTCGTACAGTGCATCCTCGGTGCACCTCTGTGGTACAAAACCGTACTGCCGTGAATTGGACTTAGGGAGGATATGAAATTTCAATCTACGGACCAGCATTTTTTCCAGAACCTTACCCAGAACAGATAGCAAGCCTGTAAGACTTGGGATTGGAGTAGCTCTCTGTACCAGATTTCCTCAAACATGATAATGGCTTTTTTCCATTGTTTGGGGAAATGGAACAACTCTAAGCACTTGTTTGTCAGACTAAGGAAATTTGTTTGATTGGCGTTTATTGCTGCTAAGTAGATATCTGCTGAGAAACCATCTGGGCCAGGTGCTTTCTTGGCGTTAAAGCTATTTACCGCTCTCTCCAACTCCACTCCCGTAAAAGGTGGGTCATTGTGTCTCTCTCTGGTGCGTCGATGGTTTGCATCGTCCATTTCTAGCTTGTCCTCGAAAGAGAAGGTGTTAACGATCCACATTGTGGACTCTTCCGGACTTAGCATGTTACCCTTTTTAACCAGTTGTTCGTCCAAGTGCGATTTAGTGGTTTTTGCGAGGACCCGGTATATACCGTCCCATACGCTTTCCCGCTCCTGTTTGTTAAAGAAATCTTTCCAGCTTTCGATCTTGTGCTTTGGTTGCGCTTTCTTCATAGATATTTTTCTATTCCAGGTAGGCCGCTACCACGAAAGATCGTCGTCGGGGTGCAGCATTTCGGATTCTTCTCTTAAAGCGAATAGTTTGTTTTATTGAGTCTCTCCAATTCCTGTGTCCACCAAGGCAAGCTTACCATTTCTTTCTTTTCATACACAGGTAGGACCGTTTGGCATATCATTGCGATGCTGTTTATGTATTTTTCAACCGTTGTTTCTAATAACATATTGCGGCGATAGTTTCGGCGATTATGGATGCGGCTTTGTGGTCACAGATTGTCATAGATTGGAATAAAGTTTTTGTACAAACGGTAATGTCAACGTGGCTCTTGTACCTTTTCCCGCCCCTTATCGTGTCAAAAGTTGGTTCCAACCCCAGATTTAGAATGTGTAGGTCCAGTTCTTTGGTTCTCTGAGATACTGCCCCACCATGGGCTCCATGCATTCACATCCCCACCAATTAAAAGATGTTGAGTGCCTTTGTTGTTTTTAACATAGTTAATAAGTTTCAAGTAAGGATCCAGTGGCAATTGATCTTCAAAATATAAGGAAACTACCCCAAACTCCCATTTGTTAGTCTTCAGAACAGACACGGCTATATTCTCGGTGGTTTATTGAGGCTTTTCGAGAATGTGTACGCTGGCGTCAAAAACTATGATATAGTTTTTGAGTGTGCCTTCAGCACCTATTGGATTCTAAAATAAGGTCCTGTGTGGCTAGCTTTTTCCTCATGAGATTTGCCTGACACGATTTGTAGGTGAGGGACACCTGTGGGGAGTCTGAATTACTTGAGGCAACTTTAGCAATACGCGAAGCTCGAGTGCGCTATTATATCCCACTTTACTTTGACTGGACATTTCGCCGAGAAGGCATTGTGCTCCTTGTCGTCTATCTTAGCCAGAAGGCAGTTGCGACAAGAGGTTGCACCTCTACTCTTATAGTCTGGACACTCTGCGCGCATGTAGGCCCTCACAGTGGCTGCAGAGGTCTTGGGTCCCTGTACAAAATTTGCGGCCGTGAAAATATCCCAGACATTTCGCATTGCATAAGGGGCGAGTGGTCTTCTGGACAAATCCGACCGACATCATCCGCTGCCATACTCCTGGAGTCACGCTCAGAATAACATGCTCCTCCCGAAGGTTCATAGTTCCACAGCGATAGCGAACCTCATAGTAGATGTCCTCTTCTTTCATACCCACGAAAAGATGCTTGCTCTGATTTTTTAAGGCTTTCATAACATCCTCATGATTATTGTATTTCATGACATATTTCAGGATAACAAGCAGGTTTTTGGTTTGGACCTCCTCATTTTTTAAGTCCTTGTCGTTCCTTTGTCTTTCCATTACTCTTGCTCGCTCCGGTTTAGACGCGCAGCCTAGGATAACCTTCTGGTCCTTTGCTTTACGAACTTTATCTATGCAAATACCGGTCTCCTTTGGATTGATGGATTTGCGGATTTTGTCTACCACATCATTACTTGTATCGTCTTCTTTACCCGAAGACACCAAGATGGAATGAATAACTAGTGGTGCCCTCGAATTCACTGAGTTGCTGGATTGTCGTCCTGCGATAGGTTTGAGATAGCTATGGGATAGGTTTGGGTTAGGTTAGGTTTTTTTTTTTTAAATGTATGAAGTTATCTGGTAACTTTAGCTTGGCTTTCCCCGGCAGGACCAGGGCGGTTATACGCGTTTGTTTTTCTTTTTTAGGCAACTTTTTCTCTTTCACATCTTTAACTTTGTACTTAATGCTAATCTTAATGCTATGTATTGATATTACAATGAGAGGTTATTCATCACATTAATTAGACTTACGTGTTTTTTTTTTAAATCCTCTGTATGCTTAGTGCTATCTTAAAATTATTTATCCTTATTGTCTATATATTCAGTCACATACATTATGTGTTCGGGCTGCTCCCGATTATGTGACTGATAATATAATAAAATGATAAACTGATAGTAAATGAAAATTGTATTAATGAAGAATAACTTAAATGTAACTGATAACTGATGAGCACGCGTAGCTGTCTTGATAGCTATAAACGAACTGAATAAATAATTAAATAAAACTAATAGATGGAGTAAAATGCTGACGCACGCTTCTGTACGACCTAACTCGTACATCTTCCCGGGCGGGAGAAATGGGGTTAGTAGTAGTGATAAAACTATAATGATGGCTTATGAGGTGCAAATGATTGTGATACATCATGATCGACATATTCTGATTCAAATAATGTTTGTGTTAGTAAGTAACGCTAAACTAAAATATGCACTATATTGTTTATATTGTAATATTTTACTAGTTGCAGGAACGAACTGACAACTTAGTATTATTAAACATCCTTTGACACGAACGAAACTTGGTTTAGTACTGGTGATGACCCTAAATATTTTCTTGATCGTTTGCTTTCTACGATTGCTGATTTCGTGCTTAGGTTTTTGGCAGATTTTCGAACAAAGTCGTTCACTTCACTATAAACACTACACTTGTCACTGCTGGATGGCACTGGGGTGCTGTGCGTCGCAGCGGGCGGTGCGCGGGGCGCGGGTGGCGGCGAGGAGCCGGCTGGCGGCGCGCCGGCCCGCACGCGGAGACGGCGGTATGCCAACGCTATGGCTATCACTGCTAGCAGCGCGTACATCGTATAGATTGCAGCGTAGTGGTGGATGGTATGAGAGGCCACCCCTTCTAATAACGGCTGACTCTTCTGCATGGTTTTGATTTTCTCTTCGATCTCTTTCATTTGACGAGAATGTGGGTTAAGTTCTGATTGATCTTCAGTAACTGAACCATTTGGTATGGATACATTTATGATGTGGTTGATTTGTGAAATTTCCGGTATTTTTATTTCTGAGCTTACGGTCATTTTACTGATCTCTAATCTGTGAGAATATAAAAAGAAATCCGCTGATTTAATAATGCATCCTTGATCGATGTTAAAAAATCCGTAATTTTTCAGTTGCACCTGGGTGATATGATCGTCGCATACTAGCTTTATATGGGTTGGTTCGCAATAAAAATAAAAATATTTGTTTAATTTTGTCAGTTCTATCCACCTGTTTTAGCATGACTTGGTAATAGTTTCACATGATTTGAAATAGGGATTCTTTTTGCAGAAACTCTTATCGTCCTTGATATAATAAATTCTGTTTTTGACGTTGCATAGTAAGATTTCGGGGTTTTTATGTATGAAAGCTTTTATATCTTGTTTAGTGATATCTATGAATGAGTCTTGTCTGAGGTTTACGGCAACATACTCTGACACTGGTACTATCGCAATTTCTTTGTTGTGGTCTAGTAAGCGTGGAATAGGTATGATTCTTGATATCTCATACAAGTCGTCACCGGTGAGTGGAATCAGGATTTCAAATATAATGTATCTTGTGGTTACCCGGGCTCGAACTTCCAATAAATTATATATTTCTGATAAGCTGTCTGTTTTCATGATAGGTAAGGAGAGGTCTTTCGGTAGCTGTTCTGTAATAGTTCCCAACTCGTGTCTCAACTGATCAGGGGTAATAAGGTGAAAGTTGAACTTTCCATTATAAATATTAGTAACAGTATCAAGTAGTGTAAGCTGTATTTTGTTCAATGTAGATACAATATTATTTGCAATCATAGCGGTGGTTATAAAGTCGTTCATGATCGATCGATTTTGCATGTTGCTTTGCATCTGATATACTGATTTATCTAAGGTATTGAATTTTCGGGTTATAAATTTGTAGTGCTTATCGATCACACTTTCCGTACGTTTTAACATGTTAAACTCAGCCTCAACTATTGAAGTACTGTTTTTCCAAAGCGAGGCCAAATGTTTCTGATTTTCTTTAACAAGATTTATATCTCGTTCATATTGTTCGGCAAAACGAGCATCAAGTACACCAAACAAACTATTTGCTGCGTATCCAATTACATCGATAAGGCCGCGTCGCTGCCGGTGACTGCTAGACGAGGTGTCGCCATTATGATTAGTTAGGATATTATTATTGTATTCGAGTTCGGCTACCTCGTGATTAAGCTGCAACATAATACCTTCACAGTGCGACGAGTCTTTTATTTTCATACATAAATTGTTTAGGTAGGTTATGTACCTTTGAAGAGCCATGTTACCGTCTCGATAAGGTTGAGTATCGTTTAACACAATTAAGCGCCATTTATCTCTTATCAATTGCATGTCTGTAATGCGATCGAAGTATACGTTATTATTGTTTTGGAGTGTTGTCATGTTGTAGGCGCATTCTGAGGGCGGGGTTGACAGAAGTACTAAACATAATGTTAATAATGAAGATAAGACAAATCCTACTGTTTTCCTTGATCTTGAAACTGATTTTGGTTGTGGCTCAGGAATGTCTTCCTTAACTGATTTTATTTGTGTTTCTGACTGATGAACGGGTAAGACACAGAGTTTGAGGATTGGTCTTCTCAATATGCCATTTTTTGTCTTTACGGTCACAACTCGGACATAACCATCTGTACCAGGATGTAATTCCAATACCCGACCTAGATACCATTTGCCTGGTGGAAGGTAGTCTTCTTTTATTATGACGACGTCATTGATTTTAATATTTGCTTGTGGCTGCCTCCACTTGCTTCTTATTGGTAGGTTGCTCAAATATTCATCTCGCCAACGACGCCAAACATCATTCACAATTTTTTGGGTTAAGTGCCATCTTGTTCTGAGATCTGTTTCCGTATTATGTATGGTTAGCGTCGGTCCACTAGATAGAAAGTGTGACGGAGTGAGTACGTCTAAGTCATTCGGATCTTCAGTTAGTGCACACAGTGGTCTTGAATTTAAGCACGCCTCTGCCTGGGTAAGCAGAGTGGAGTATTCTTCAAATGTGAGTTTCTGCTCTCCGATGACTCTTTTGAGGTGAAATTTGACGCTCTTCACTGCGGCCTCAAAAAGACCATTTCCCGAAGGCCATGATGGTGAATTGAAATGAAACTTGATATTCATGTCATTTAACTCGGGATGCATATCTTCATTAATAGATTTGATTATTTCGCGATACTCTTGTTGTAGTACGCGACTAGAGCCGACAAAATTCGTACCATTATCGCTATAAATGTCACTTGGTGTTCCTCTTCGGGCTGCCATTCTTCTTAGTGCTGCCATGAATGCAGAGGTCGATAAGTCCGAGACCAATTCCAAATGTACAGCCTTAGTGGCCATGCACACGAACACAGATATATAGCCCTTTGTTGTTTTTATTCCGCGGCCCTTGTTGGATTTGACAAAAATGTGCCCTGTAAAGTCCACACCCACTTTTTTGAAAGGGCGAGAGATATTTACTCTTGGTTCTGGCAAATTTCCCATTATTTGTGGAGTAAACGTAGGGTTCTGTTTCTTGCATATGACACATAGCCGAATGCGTTTTTTGACTGCGTTGTATCCACCAATAACCCAATATTTGCGTCTGACAAAGGCGGTGGTTAATCGCGCTCCTCTGTGATATGTGGACTTGTGAGCCTGATCAATGATGAGATCTGCAAGTCTTGTATTATTGGGGATAATAGCTGGGTGTTTCATTTCCGGATCCAATGCGGCATTTTGGAGCCTGCCACCTATTCTAATAATTCCATCTACATCTAAAAATGGATTGAAAATACTAAGTTTACTTTTCTTGCTTACGTTTTGATTTTCATTTAAGTTTGTTATTTCATTAAAAAATATTTCTCTTTGTGTGAATTTTACTATGAGGGACGTGGCTTTCTTAAGTTCAGCTTAAGTCAGGTTTTTTCTATTTTCAGTGCTGTATGTGAATCTCAGTACCTAGGCCAGTATTCTAGTCGCTCTTGTTATTGTACTTTGCTTGTTTAAAATCTGCTTTATGACGTTGTTTTCGAAGGATACTGTTACATTGACTTGCTTATTTTTCTTAAGCTCTTCATTTGTGTTATACATTTGATTTAAAGGTTCAGGTTCGAATGTTGTTAACCACTGCGGACCCATCCACCACATCTTTAATTCTTTTAGTTGGATAGCGGTGAGGCCCCGACTTGCACAGTCAGCTGGATTTTCTTTTGATTTAATGTATCGCCAAGTATCTGCCGGCATGATTGTTGTAACTTGTGTCACGCGGTTTGCAACGAATGGCTTCCAACGATCTGATGGCCCGCTAAGCCAACCAAGCACAGCCATGGAATCAGTCCAGCCATAGGCTTGCACCGTATAATTTCTCAGACTTTTTACAATTTTATCCATCAATTTGGCTAATAATAAAGCGCCGCAAAGCTCAAGTCGTGGCAAGGATGTGCTTTTGTTTAACGGGACTACTTTAGTTTTTGCTGCTACTAAAGTAATAGTCACTCCGGTGGCTTTTTTAATTTTACAATAAACCACGGCTGCATATGCTTTAGTGCTGGCATCGCAGAAACCGTGAAGTTCACATATTTCATTCTCTTCTGTTTGAATCCACCTGGGTACTTGATAGGTACTAATAATTTCTATACTGCTCTTTATCTTATTCCACTCGTCACATATGTGTTGCGGAACAGGCTCGTCCCACTGTGTGTTGGTTTTCCACACATCTTGAAATAGTATTTTTAGTTTAGTGGTAAGCGGGGCAAGCCAGCCGAGAGGGTCAAAGAGCTTAGATATATCTGATAGAAGCACTCTCTTGGTTGGTCGTTCACACACTGAAAAGTCTTTAGATTGAAATGTGAAATTATCAGTGTGTGGGTTCCATCCAAGCCCTAAGGCTTTGGTTGATTCATTCTGCTTGAAATCAAAATTTTCTTGATTGTCTATGTCCGCTTTTACGGATTGTAGTAACTCGGGTGTATTAGACTTCCACTTTCGTAAATTAAAACCGCCTGACTTAAGGAGGCTTATCATATCTGATTGTATTTGTTTAGCACCATCTATTGAATGTGCCCCATAGATCAAGTCATCCATGTAGAACGATTCTTCGAGAACACAAGGAGCTAAACTGTTGGGGTAGTTCTTCTTCTCATCATGAGCTAGCTGTTTAAGGGTTCTCATGGCTAGAAAAGGCGCTGCTTTGGTTCCGTACGTAACTGTGGTGAGCTTAAAGTCTTGCAACTGCTTTTTGTTACTATCTCTCCAAAAGATCATTTGCAGGTATTGATCTTCTTGATTTATCCATATTTGTCGAAACATTTTCTCAATATCAGCGGTAAAAGCAAATTTGAATTGGCGCCATTTGATTATGAGGCTCTGAATATCTTGTTGCAAATTAGGGCCGCGACACATTAATTCATTTAAACTTACACCCGTTGATGTTTTTTGAGACGCATTAAATACTACACGTAACTTAGTAGTAGTAGACTCCTCACGTGTCACACAATGATGAGGTAAATAACAATGAGTAATATTATTGTTATCTTTCATTGATGGTGTCATATGACCGAGAGCTAAATACTCATCGATAAACAATTTATAATTTACTGCCGTAACTTGATTTTTACTGAGTCTCTGCTCCAGCTTATAAAATTGTGCCATTGCTTTTGCTCTCGATTGCCCTAATAATTCTTGGTAATTATCTTTGAGAGGCAACCGGACCTCATAGCGTCCATCTGACCGTCTGATTGTGGTATCTTGATAGTATTTTAGGCACATTAAGTCGGACTCGGACAAGTCAGTCTGTTCGGAAGTTATCTCTTCGGTTTCCCAGAACTGCTGGATATCTTGTAAGTTATTGAGAACTACATTGCAGTGGAAAGTTCTTGCGTTTCCACTTAAAATCCAACCAAGTTGGGTTTGTTGCGCGACAGGGAGAGACGAGTCAGCTTTACATACGCCATCCATTAAGATATGTGAATAAACGTCTGCTCCTAATAATAAATCAACCGGGCGACTGATATTGAATTCTGGATCTGCCAACTTGATATGGTCTAAATATGCCCAATTTGGTTTCGCTACAGACTGGTTTGGTAGAGGTTTTATAAGTTGATTCATTATCAAAACATCTGTTTCAAAAGTAAACGAGCTGATGGTTGATAAGCACTTGATAGTTATCATCCCTTTACACTTACTTTCTTTGTCACCAACACCCGAGATTATACCATGGCATTCCTTTCTAGGCAACATTAACCTCTGTGCCGCTTTCTCAGTGATAATTGATATCTGAGACCCTTGGTCTAATAAGGCACGCATTGTATAAGATGATCCGTCCGCGGCTTCAATATTTAATAAAGCCGTTGGTAATAAAACTTCATACGAGCCACTCTGCAGTGAGGCGTGCGAGCCACTTTTGACCTTATTACCTTTATTTTCAGCTGAAGTTACGTTCGATCTGTCTGCACCTTCCTGAGAAAACGCCTCATGAAGTAAACTGTTGTGCCCTTGATTGCACTCACGACATACTTTCTCTGATGTGCATGCTTTTTCTTGATGATCGAACAAACAGTTTGGACAGAGATTAAGTCGTTTGACAGTTTTTAATTTCATATTCGCAGGCATGTCAATGAACTGTTTGCAAAAATAAATTCTATGTTCAAAACTGTTGCATAGCGCACAGTGATATTTTGCTGATGTTACTTTTTTGCTCGTACTAGGCGATTGAACTTTAATCTTACTGCTTGATAGGAATGCATTTTTGTAAGAAGTAGGTTGCTGACTACGATTATTGCTAGATTGCTGTTTAAGATGGACTTGGTACTTTTGTGTCGAAATATTAACATCCTGCTTGCGACGCGAAGTTTCTAGCGTTGTGAATTTTATTTCCAAAAAATCAAGAAATTGTTTCAGGATGGGTAACTCCCTCGGGTTTTTCACTGATTCCACATAATCTGAGAATGATTCATTATCTAGTTTTTGTGATAGTAGGTACACCAGTATGGGGTCCCATGTTGTTATATCGACTCCCAGGTTCTTAATAGCATTGACACACTCATGGGTGGTGTCGTGTAATCGTTTTATATGCGCGACGGATTTTTGTTGAATGACCGGTAAATTCGTAAGGGTATTCATATAAGATGTAAAAACTAGTTTCTTGTTATTGTACCTATGGTTTAATAATTCCCAGCATGTTTCGTAATTATCAGCACTGATAGATAAATGTTGAATTAGCTTCTCTGCTTCCCCTTTAACTTTAGATTTTAAGAACTGCATTTTTGTGGCTTTCGGTATAGATGGGTTGTTGTGGATAGCCTCTTGAAACAACCCTTTAAAGGAAACCCAATTATTATACGACCCATTAAACACCGGAATTTCTATTTTAGGGGTAGTTTGGCTGATATGAGCGACTGACCATATTTTCTTGCTAATGAGTTTCTTGATGTACTCATAATTTCTTTCGTACTCACTGAACATAGCCTCGTATTCTTGATTGGAGCCGTTCAAATCACTGTCAAGTTCCCAATGAAGATTGTCGATAGCGTTCCAGCGGGACTGAATGCAACGTAGTAGATCTTCGAGTTCCCATTTCTCTGATACCGAGTCGAGATCTATATTCTTCAATGTGCGATGGAAAGCTTTAAAGTTGCTCTGCTGTTTTCGAAGCTGCTCCTCTGTCTTACTCGCAGTAATTGTCGATTTACTCGAGCGAGGCTCCAAGGGTTGGGACTGAACACCCTCATTCGTAGAGTCGTGAATAAATTCAGGAAGCTTTAACTCAGCAAATGGGTGTGAATCGTAATTACTGATCGCCGACCTGATGGTCGTATATCTTACTCTTACTGTTGATAAAAGCATTTAGTTCTGCATCCAACTGTAAATCCGACGTCAATATCTCATCTACCTTACTCTCATACTCTTCCCAATAACTGTCGAGGGTTTTTATTCTTCGCTGGATATACTCGGGTGTCTTCCTACTTGGGCTATCTTTCTTAAAATTGGTAAAGATGCTCTCAATTGATTTAAAGAGGTCTTTTTGATTATCAATGAAATCCTTGATAGACGACATTTTTTATGGATAATAATAAAATGGACAGATCTTACTTGATATCTGCTGCTGATGCTGGTCTGCGACTGCTACTCACAGTATACCTTGATCATACGATGAGTTTTCGATAGGATTTGGTTTGTGTTTGTAAGACACAAAGATAATCCTTTACGTGGTTTACTGTACACACTTCACTGATTCTGTCCGGTAAGCGAAACTACTGACACAATTCGGCACGCGCGGCGCGTGTATGTAAACGTGTTAGAATCCTGCTTTCCAGAAGGCTCGAAGGACCAATGTTCGGGCTGCTCCCGATTATGTGACTGATAATATAATAAAATGATAAACTGATAGTAAATGAAAATTGTATTAATGAAGAATAACTTAAATGTAACTGATAACTGATGAGCACGCGTAGCTGTCTTGATAGCTATAAACGAACTGAATAAATAATTAAATAAAACTAATAGATGGAGTAAAATGCTGACGCACGCTTCTGTACGACCTAACTCGTACATTATGTTTTTCACATTATTTGTTTCTTTTGCATGCGTCCGCAAAAAATTTTCACAAAAGTCTTGCAAGTATATTCTAATGTTTTTGTCAGCCAATATTTTAAATACATTTTCAATTGATAATTTCGCGTTGCCTATCATACCTGGGGCAATCAAGCAGAAGATGGTAGACGGTCTTTTCAATATTTCTGTCACAAGCGCAACCAGGGTCAGGTTTTAGTTTAAAGCAATGTAGGTATGAGGCAAAACCACCATGCCCTGTAAGGGCCTGGACAAAATATGGGGTAAGCCGGAGTTTGCGTACGAGGGGGTATGATTGTTCGATGCTTGGGAAGAATATCTTTGTGACAGCGCCAGTGGTGGATCTTGTATACCGCTGGTTCCACAGGTGTTTGGTTTCTTCCCTTATATATCTCTTGACATGCGATATAGGGCAGCTGCCGTAGTCTGCTTTTGTTTTTAGTTTCAGTGCCGCGTCTTTCGCGAGCTCGTCCGCGCGTTCATTCCCCTTTGTACCGATGTGAGCTCGAATCCATCGTAGTTCGAGCGTCTTGCCTTGATCTTTGATTTCTCGGAGATTGCGTTTGACTTTAAAAGCGACTGGATTTATGTTATTCGCGTTTTGAAGGGTTTCGAGAGCCGACCTTGAATCACTCAGGATTCGAAAGTTTGTTTCGCCGTTTATCATCCGTAGTTTTTCAGTCGCCCTAAATATCGCGAACATCTCCGCCTGGTATACGCTGCAGAAGGGTTCTAGTTTAAATTTACTTTTATCTATTTCTATCTGGTTTTTCCAGATCGTCATGGCTGCTCCGACTTTATTTTCTATTTTGCTACCATCTGTGTAGACGTCCACTGAGTCCCTGGAATTTTTGATGTCTTGTATGTCGTCGGTGATGTCGATTTCCACCTGAGTTTCTTGTGCCGGGTGGGTTTTTTTCAGATAGCACACGGCTTCTTCTACTTTCCTTCCTCCAATAAAATTTTGGGGTCTTCCCCGTTTCGCCTCATAAAGTAGTGCTGCTTCTCTTATCCTCAAGTCTAGGGGAAGAAGGCCTGATATCGCTAGTGCCGAGGTCAATGACACAGTGCGATATGCCTTAATTATTTTTTGAGCGAAGCTTCTTTGTAGATTATTGAGCTTGTTAAGAGAAGTTATTTTGCCGGCTTCAGACGCCCAGCAGTTGCAGCATATAAAATAATTGGTTCGATCACCGACACATAGATCGTTCGAATTATTCCAGGATTGAGACCCCAGTTGATTTTCGCCGTTCGGGCGAGTCCTAAAAGTTTTATTTGTTTTATGACCTGGATTTTCGTGCCA
>CAUYWD010000044.1:25000-35354 GCA_963576735.1 Bedellia somnulentella
AGGAATTTTAAACTTAATCTCTGTCTTTTGTACCCCCTTTTTGTTGTCTTTTTGCTATTTATAGCTAATTATCACCATTTAGCAGCGTTCCGCCTTCCGCGAGCTGAAAAATAATATAAAATTGTTAGTTTTAAGTGTAAAATATCATATTTTATCATAAAAATTTTGGTTTTTTGTAATTATTTTTAATTTTTTGTAGGCAAACTGCCACTTTTTTGTATTTTATTTGATAGCTCTCGCTGAGCCCGATTGTTTGAGTGCCTAAACACCGATATAGGCCCAATAGTTTGAGAGAAAATCTCAAAAAATTGATTTTCAAAAGTTCACCTTAGCGCGATACGAAATGTATGGGCGTGAGGAATTTTAAACTTAATCTCTGTCTTTTGTACCCCCTTTTTGTTGTCTTTTTGCTATTTATAGCTAATTATCACCATTTAGCAGCGTTCCGCCTTCCGCGAGCTGAAAAATAATATAAAATTGTTAGTTTTAAGTGTAAAATATCATATTTTATCATAAAAATTTTGGTTTTTTGTAATTATTTTTAATTTTTTGTAGGCAAACTGCCACTTTTTTGTATTTTATTTGATAGCTCTCGCTGAGCCCGATTGTTTGAGTGCCTAAACACCGATATAGGCCCAATAGTTTGAGAGAAAATCTCAAAAAATTGATTTTCAAAAGTTCACCTTAGCGCGATACGAAATGTATGGGCGTGAGGAATTTTAAACTTAATCTCTGTCTTTTGTACCCCCTTTTTGTTGTCTTTTTGCTATTTATAGCTAATTATCACCATTTAGCAGCGTTCCGCCTTCCGCGAGCTGAAAAATAATATAAAATTGTTAGTTTTAAGTGTAAAATATCATATTTTATCATAAAAATTTTGGTTTTTTGTAATTATTTTTAATTTTTTGTAGGCAAACTGCCACTTTTTTGTATTTTATTTGATAGCTCTCGCTGAGCCCGATTGTTTGAGTGCCTAAACACCGATATAGGCCCAATAGTTTGAGAGAAAATCTCAAAAAATTGATTTTCAAAAGTTCACCTTAGCGCGATACGAAATGTATGGGCGTGAGGAATTTTAAACTTAATCTCTGTCTTTTGTACCCCCTTTTTGTTGTCTTTTTGCTATTTATAGCTAATTATCACCATTTAGCAGCGTTCCGCCTTCCGCGAGCTGAAAAATAATATAAAATTGTTAGTTTTAAGTGTAAAATATCATATTTTATCATAAAAATTTTGGTTTTTTGTAATTATTTTTAATTTTTTGTAGGCAAACTGCCACTTTTTTGTATTTTATTTGATAGCTCTCGCTGAGCCCGATTGTTTGAGTGCCTAAACACCGATATAGGCCCAATAGTTTGAGAGAAAATCTCAAAAAATTGATTTTCAAAAGTTCACCTTAGCGCGATACGAAATGTATGGGCGTGAGGAATTTTAAACTTAATCTCTGTCTTTTGTACCCCCTTTTTGTTGTCTTTTTGCTATTTATAGCTAATTATCACCATTTAGCAGCGTTCCGCCTTCCGCGAGCTGAAAAATAATATAAAATTGTTAGTTTTAAGTGTAAAATATCATATTTTATCATAAAAATTTTGGTTTTTTGTAATTATTTTTAATTTTTTGTAGGCAAACTGCCACTTTTTTGTATTTTATTTGATAGCTCTCGCTGAGCCCGATTGTTTGAGTGCCTAAACACCGATATAGGCCCAATAGTTTGAGAGAAAATCTCAAAAAATTGATTTTCAAAAGTTCACCTTAGCGCGATACGAAATGTATGGGCGTGAGGAATTTTAAACTTAATCTCTGTCTTTTGTACCCCCTTTTTGTTGTCTTTTTGCTATTTATAGCTAATTATCACCATTTAGCAGCGTTCCGCCTTCCGCGAGCTGAAAAATAATATAAAATTGTTAGTTTTAAGTGTAAAATATCATATTTTATCATAAAAATTTTGGTTTTTTGTAATTATTTTTAATTTTTTGTAGGCAAACTGCCACTTTTTTGTATTTTATTTGATAGCTCTCGCTGAGCCCGATTGTTTGAGTGCCTAAACACCGATATAGGCCCAATAGTTTGAGAGAAAATCTCAAAAAATTGATTTTCAAAAGTTCACCTTAGCGCGATACGAAATGTATGGGCGTGAGGAATTTTAAACTTAATCTCTGTCTTTTGTACCCCCTTTTTGTTGTCTTTTTGCTATTTATAGCTAATTATCACCATTTAGCAGCGTTCCGCCTTCCGCGAGCTGAAAAATAATATAAAATTGTTAGTTTTAAGTGTAAAATATCATATTTTATCATAAAAATTTTGGTTTTTTGTAATTATTTTTAATTTTTTGTAGGCAAACTGCCACTTTTTTGTATTTTATTTGATAGCTCTCGCTGAGCCCGATTGTTTGAGTGCCTAAACACCGATATAGGCCCAATAGTTTGAGAGAAAATCTCAAAAAATTGATTTTCAAAAGTTCACCTTAGCGCGATACGAAATGTATGGGCGTGAGGAATTTTAAACTTAATCTCTGTCTTTTGTACCCCCTTTTTGTTGTCTTTTTGCTATTTATAGCTAATTATCACCATTTAGCAGCGTTCCGCCTTCCGCGAGCTGAAAAATAATATAAAATTGTTAGTTTTAAGTGTAAAATATCATATTTTATCATAAAAATTTTGGTTTTTTGTAATTATTTTTAATTTTTTGTAGGCAAACTGCCACTTTTTTGTATTTTATTTGATAGCTCTCGCTGAGCCCGATTGTTTGAGTGCCTAAACACCGATATAGGCCCAATAGTTTGAGAGAAAATCTCAAAAAATTGATTTTCAAAAGTTCACCTTAGCGCGATACGAAATGTATGGGCGTGAGGAATTTTAAACTTAATCTCTGTCTTTTGTACCCCCTTTTTGTTGTCTTTTTGCTATTTATAGCTAATTATCACCATTTAGCAGCGTTCCGCCTTCCGCGAGCTGAAAAATAATATAAAATTGTTAGTTTTAAGTGTAAAATATCATATTTTATCATAAAAATTTTGGTTTTTTGTAATTATTTTTAATTTTTTGTAGGCAAACTGCCACTTTTTTGTATTTTATTTGATAGCTCTCGCTGAGCCCGATTGTTTGAGTGCCTAAACACCGATATAGGCCCAATAGTTTGAGAGAAAATCTCAAAAAATTGATAATTCGCCCGCCACACCCACCCTGTTGTCATTGGGCAGGTAGAATATGACCCAATATGGGAAAATTGTAAATCCGGCTTTTAGGCATATAACGCTCTCTGGAGGTTTCTAAGGCTCTGCTATGCCACTGTTTAGATCCCCAGTAAGGGGGTTATCCCCAGTGACTGAGATTGATGGCTCACAAAGCTTCTGCGAGCCCTTTGCGGGCTTTGATAGTGGAGAGCTGGAAGCTCAAGTTGTGACTGTCTTGGATTCCCCTACCATGGGCGCGCCCGCTGAAACTTCCTGCAGTCTAGGCAAGGAGCTGCCTAAGCAGGTTTCCGCGGCGTCAGAACACCCAAAAGGGAAGCCTAAGAGGCTTAAAAAAGTGTCCCACGAAGAGCCTTTTGAGCCAATCCCGGACCGTAAGGATTGGGCATCAGAGCTCAAAGAGCAGCCAACGGTGGATGTTGGATCAAGGGCGCTGGAGGCCGCTAAAGCGGTCTGCTTTGTTGCCAAAAGGTCCAAGAACCTAAAAGGAACATTTGTGAGGGACCTCAGGGCGGCGGCTCGACTCATTGAGGCGGCCTCGGTTGAGCTCACGATGAGATCATCGGAGCACAACCAGGAGGAGAGACTCAGATCGGAAAACGCAGACCTCCGCTCCAGGCTGGCGAAACTGGAGGAGCGTATGGAGAAGCTGCAGGAAGAGCTTGCGGCTGCAAGGCTGAGCAGCTCGGCTGGGGAAGAGTGCCCCCGCATCCCCACCCCTCAACCGCTGACACACCCCGAGCGGGATATGGCAGCTGTAGAGAAGCTCGTTGCGGAGAGGATTGCGGCTCTCCGCAGAGAGGTGTGTCCCAATGAAGGGAGGACCGCACCGAACGCCGAGGTACGAAACGGAAAGAGGCGCAAACCGTCCAAGATCCCCCCAATTGCGGACCTGCCACCGGTGGTGATCTCGGCCCCTAACGACCCCCATCCAGCCGGCCCGCAACCCAACGAATGGGTCAAGGCCCTCGGTCGGAAGGCAAAAGCGAAGCCGTCACAGGCTGTCAGGCAGCCGAGGACTCCAGTGGTCAAGGTGGTGCCTACACCGCAAAAAAGCCAGAAGCCGCCGAAAGCCCCGAGCAAAGCGGTTATCACCGTTAGGACAAGGGAGGGTACTGACTCCACCCTAGGCGCGGTAATGAAGGCGGCCAGGGAGCGGATTAACCTGCGGGACCTCGGTATCCCAACGGTCCGGCAGAGGAAAACCCTCTCGGGAGGGCTCCTGCTGGAGGTACCGGGGCCAGAAAGTGCCAAAAAAGCCGACGCACTGGCTGCCGCCATGACGGCGAAACTGACCGACTTCGAGGTCAGCATCGTGCGGCCGGTTAAAACCTCGGAGGTCCGTATCCACGACCTTGACGATTCGCTGTCTGCCCACGACGTTGTGGCCGCAATAGTGGCAGCTAGCGGCTGCAAGGAGTCGGAGGTGAAGGTGGGGGACGTTCACCGTAGAGGCCAAAGCCGACTCGGTACGGCCTGGGTGAAATGCCCTATAGCTGTCGCAAATAAGCTGGCGACGGGAAAGACACTGCCTGTGGGGTGGGCCGCTGCCCGAGTTGAGCCCCTGAAATCCCGAAAAACGCAGTGCTATAAGTGCATGGACTTTGGTCACGTCCGAAAACAGTGTCCCAACTCGGCCGACCGCAGCGACTGCTGCTATAGGTGCGGTGAAAAGGGTCACAAGGCCCGCGAATGCTCTGCAAAGGAGCCGAAATGCCCTCTGTGCACTGAGGCAGGGAAACCAGCAAACCACCGCTTGGGATCCAAAAGCTGCCTACAGCACCTGAACGGAAATGCCAAAAAGACCGGGAGAATACCGGCGAAAGTGGTAACAACCACTGGGGAGGATCTAAACGCCGCAAAACATGGATAACCACATCATTATCCAATGCAACCTCAACCACTGCCGCGGGGCACAAGACCTCCTTATGCAATACGCATCAGAAAGGTCTGTGGCAGTGGCCGCGGTCCAAGAACCATACAGCGTCCCAGATCATCCCCGCTGGTTCAAAGATTCTACAGGCATGGCAGCGGTGTACTGGGGTGGGAGCCTCAACAACATGCCCGCTACATTGCTGAGACAGGGACAAGGCTGGGTTGCCGTAAAGTGGGGCAAAACAGTTATCGTTAGCTGCTACGCCTCACCGAACTGCAGCCTGGCTGAGTTTGAGACCTTTCTGGACTCCCTTGCGGTCTGCACGAGTGACCTCACCCATCACCCGATGATGCTCTTGGGGGACTTTAATGCCCGATCCCGAGCCTGGGGGGACACAATTTGCAACCGCAGGGGGGAAACCATCCAGGAATGGGCGGCCCAGTTAGACGTCGTGTTACTTAATTCCGGGGGAACGCCCACCTGCTCGCGATGGCAGGGGGACTCGGTCGTCGACCTCTCCTTTGTGAACCGTTCGGCCCTCAGCAAGGTCTCTGGTTGGAGAGTGATGGATGATGTGGCCACTCTATCCGACCACCACTATGTTGCGATGAGGATGTCGACGCCGAAAAGACCTGCCCATCAGGAGGTGACCCAGAATAGGTGGTGCGCTAAAAAGATGGACCGGGACCTGCTGTCGGCGGCAGCAAACGTGGCGGCCTGGCAGCCCGAGCCAGACATAATCAACCCGGAAGCAGAGGCTGAATGGTTCCGGGAAACCATGGTTACCGTTTGTGACTCAGCGATGCCGCGAACCAGGCCCCGCGAGAGGAGGAGCCAGTATTGGTGGTCGGGCGAAATCGCTGGACTCCGCACAGCCTGTTTGGCTAGTAGGCGACGGTGCAACAGAACCCGAAGACGGCGGCGGGCTACGGACGCCGAAAAAACCGAAGCCTATCTAGCCTACAGGGAGGCAACTGTGCGCCTGCAAAACGCGATTGCTCAATCCAAAGAGAGCGCTTGGAAGGAGCTGACAGAGCAGCTGGACCAGGATCCCTGGGGGAAGCCGTATAAGGTGGTCCTCGGGAAACTGCGTCCATGGGCCCCACCCGTCACCGAAACCCTCGAGTCGGAATTCCTGACCAATGTGGTGGACACCCTGTTCCCCTTTGCCCGGGATGAACGCCTCGCGGGAGCAGACTACCAACAGGAGCTGCTGTGGTCGGAGGACTGGGCGGTTACGTCCGAGGAGATGGAGAGAGCAGTGAAGCGGATGGGCAGAAAGAACACAGCCCCGGGCCCGGATGGAATCCCAGGGAAAGCGTGGGCGTTAGCGCTGAAGGTACTGGGTGGCAGACTTCAGCTGCTATTCACCTGCTGTCTCCGGTTGGGCCACTACCCCAGTGACTGGAGAAGGGCGGGGCTGGTGCTCCTGCGGAAAGAGGGGAAGAACGCCTCCCTTCCCTCATCCTACCGCCCCATATGCCTCCTGGACGAGTCGGGGAAGCTGTTTGAGAGAGTGATCGCCGAACGCGTATACGCGCACCTAGCCGACGAGGGCCCCGATCTGTCGGATAGGCAGTATGGCTTCAGAGTGGGGCGCTCTACGGTCGATGCGATCCGGTGGGTCCGCTCTCATTCCGGGCAAGCAGTTGAAGAGGGTAAAGTAGTGCTGGCGATTAGCCTCGATATCGCCAATGCCTTTAACACCCTTCCCTGGACTGCTATACACGATGCGCTGAGGAGGTTCCGCATGCCCGAGTACATATGCCGTATTATTGGGGCATACTTATCAGACCGGAAGATAAACTTCAAAGACAGAGAACGCTCCACACAGAGCAAGGAAGTTTGTTGCGGTGTGCCCCAAGGGTCGGTGCTCGGGCCAATCCTCTGGAACATTGCGTATGACATCGTCCTGACAACCAGGTTTCCGGAAGGCAGCGAACTGGTCTGCTACGCCGATGACACTCTTGTCCTCGTCGAAGGCTCGGACTTCGAGCGGACGGCACGGCTAGCAGACCTCACACTCGCCAGGGTGGTGGCGTGTATCGAGAGCCTAGGGCTGAAGGTTTCTCCACAAAAGACAGAAGCGATATGGTTCCATGGCCTGCCGAAGAATCGGGAACCGCCTGATACCACCATCAGAGTTGGTGGCGTCCCGGTGAAGGTGGGTCATTACCTTAAATATCTGGGGGTCATCCTGGACAGCCGATGGCTCTTCGCGGAACATATAGAAAGGATGATCCCCAAAACCCTGAAAGTCGCAGGAGCATTGCACCGGCTGCTGCCAAACCTCGGTGGTCCATCTGAGGAGGTCCGAAGGTTATACTCTGGCATTATTCGCTCGATCGCCCTCTACGCAGCTCCAGCTTGGTCTGACAGACTGTCACGGAGCTGCGTGAGGAAGCTCAACAGCTGTCAGCGTCTGATAGCCATCAGAGTTGCCAGGGGATACCGGACGATCTCCTTCGACGCTGCGACACTTCTGGCGCGTATGCCGCCGTTCGACTTGCTCGCGGCAGCGGATACGGCCGTGTATGGCAGGTCCCGCAATGCGAACGACCGGCAGACGGACAGGGAGAAGTCAGCACTCCGAAAGGAACAGAGGCAGATCGCGCTAGAAGCCTGGGCAGAGCGCCTTTCAGACAGGCCAGCCTGCGAACGGCGCACGGTAAAGGCGATCCTTCCCAGCTTCCGGGAATGGATCGAAAGACCGGGAGGAAGGGTGAGCTTCGGCTTCACCCAGATAGTCACCGGACACGGATGTTTCGGTGACTATCTGAACAAAATTGGTCGTGCCGAAACGACAAAATGCCACCACTGCAGCAGCAACTTAGACTCGGCGCAACATACCCTGGAGTTTTGCCCGGCTTGGGACAATGAGCGCCGAGCTCTAACAAGTAAAATCGGGACTGACTTGTCCCCGCCATCCCTCATCAAAGCGATGTTGGAGGGCGAGGAGTGCTGGGAGGCCGCCATCACATTCTGCGATAGTGTGATGGAGATGAAAGCTGCAGCCGAGCGAGAGCGGGAGAGGGCAGATCCCACCTTGCGGCGAAGAAGGACGGGGCACGCCAGACGGAACTGATGAGCCCGATCCGGTGGTGAAGACGTCGTTGTCCCTATCACACGACGTGGCCCAGCGTCTGCTGGCATCTGGCGGCTGGGCAGCGAGGGGCGGCGGCAGTTCCGATCTGCCGCCGGCCCAACCGTAAGCCCACTTCGGTGGGAACGGGGGACCAGGCCACTGAGGCCTGGGCCACGAGGAAGCAAACCTCTATAAAAAATGCCACGAAGGTGTCACTTTTCGGCCCAGCGTCTGCTGGCATCTGGCGGCTGGGCAGCGAGGGGGGCGGCGGCAGTTCCGATCTGCCGCCGGCCCAACCGTAAGCCCACTTCGGTGGGAACGGGGGACCAGGCCACTGAGGCCTGGGCCACGAGGAAGCAAACCTCTATAAAAAATGCCACGAAGGTGTCACTTTTCGGCCCAGCGTCTGCTGGCATCTGGCGGCTGGGCAGCGAGGGGGCGGCGGCAGTTCTGATCTGCCGCCGGCCCAACCGTAAGCCCATTTCGGTGGGAACGGGGGACCAGGCCACTGAGGCCTGGGCCGCGAGGAAGCAAACCTCTATAAAAAATGCCACGATGGTGTCACTCTTCGTTACGGGGTGGGGGCCCCGTCTCGAATTTTGTGGCCCAAGGAGGCGGTGGCAGTTGGTGGACGACTGCTGCCGAGCCGCAAGGCGTGCGGAGTACTGGGGCGCGTTTTTCGTTCCCCAGGGAGGTGCCCGAAAGGGCAAGACACGAGGGCGTCACCGGCGTGTTCAGCGAGGTCCCGGAGGCGTCCCAAGAGTCTGAGGAAGTCCACCGTGGAAAGGTTTAGTGGGTGAAACCCCACATAACCTGGCCGCCTGCCCCCCTTTGGGCGGTCAGTGTATCTGTTTCCAGATTCCGACCACGTAAAAAAAAAAAAAAAAAAAAAGGTTAGGTTAGGTTAGGTTAGGTTAGGTTAGGTTAGGTTAGGTTAGGTTAGGTTAGGTTAGGTTAGGTTAGGTTAGGTTAGGTTAGGTTAGGTTAGGTTAGGTTAGGTTAGGTTAGGTTAGGTTAGGTTAGGTTAGGTTAGGTTAGGTTAGGTTAGGTTAGGTTAGGTTAGGTTAGGTTAGGTTAGGTTAGGTTAGGTTAGGTTAGGTTAGGTTAGGTTAGGTTAGGTTAGGTTAGGTTAGGTTAGGTTAGGTTAGGTTAGGTTAGGTTAGGTTAGGTTAGGTTAGGTTAGGTTAGGTTAGGTTAGGTTAGGTTTAGGTTAGGTTAGGTTAGGTTAGGTTAGGTTAGGTTAGGTTAGGTTAGGTTAGGTTAGGTTAGGTTAGGTTAGGTTAGGTTAGGTTAGGTTAGGTTAGGTTAGGTTAGGTTAGGTTAGGTTAGGTTAGGTTAGGTTAGGTTAGGTTAGGTTAGGTTAGGTTAGGTTAGGTTAGGTTAGGTTAGGTTAGGTTAGGTTAGGTTAGGTTAGGTTAGGTTAGGTTAGGTTAGGTTAGGTTAGGTTAGGTTAGGTTAGGTTAGGTTAGGTTAGGTTAGGTTAGGTTAGGTTAGGTTAGGTTAGGTTAGGTTAGGTTAGGTTAGGTTAGGTTAGGTTAGGTTAGGTTAGGTTAGGTTAGGTTAGGTTAGGTTAGGTTAGGTTAGGTTAGGTTAGGTTAGGTTAGGTTAGGTTAGGTTAGGTTAGGTTAGGTTAGGTTAGGTTAGGTTAGGTTAGGTTAGGTTAGGTTAGGTTAGGTAGTTAGGTTAGGTTAGGTTAGGTTAGGTTAGGTTAGGTTAGGTTAGGTTAGGTTAGGTTAGTTAGGTTAGGTTAGGTTAGGTTAGGTTAGGTTAGGTTAGGTTAGGTTAGGTTAGGTTAGGTTAGGTTAGGTTAGGTTAGGTTAGGTTAGGTTAGTTTGGTTAGGTTAGGTAGGTTAGGTTAGGTTAGGTTAGGTTAGGTAGGTTAGGTTAGGTTAGGTTTAGGTTAGGTTAGGTTAGTAGTTAGGTTAGGTAGGTTAGGTTAGGTTAGGTTAGGTTAGGTTAGGTTAGGTTAGGTTAGGTTAGGTTAGGTTAGGTTAGGTTAGGTTAGGTTAGGTTAGGTTAGGTTAGGTTAGGTTAGGTTAGGTAGGTTAGGTTAGGTTAGGTTAGGTTAGGTTTAGGTTAGGTTAGGTTAGGGTGTAGGTTAGGTTAGGTTAGGTTAGGTTAGGTTAGGTTAGGTTAGGTTAGGTTTAGGTTAGGGTTAGGTTAGGTTAGGTTAGGTTAGGTTAGGTTAGGTTAGGTTAGGTTA
>CAUYWD010000045.1:0-16451 GCA_963576735.1 Bedellia somnulentella
ATTGCGATCAAAATTCAGTCGCTACGGAGAAAGTCACACCTGAGATGTCAGATACTGTGCGTATAATCACAGTGGTTGTGTGAGAACATGGGCAATGAAATGTAGATTTGCTACTTGCTGTTAGTAGTACAAAGTCTATAGGATAAATAGAGTAAACGCAGAAATAATAAGTGACTATTTTTTTCATACAATTAGGCCTGCTAAGTTCATAAAACTGCAACTGTCTCATAACCAAAGAAATATATACTACTTAAAGTGAAAGATATTATTATTTTGCCGGATAAATGGAGCTAGACAATTATGTTTATTTGTTACTACTAAATGTCCTGATCCTATGACGCAATAAGCAGATACAGATTTCCGATAAATGTAACGGGCAAGATACATTATATTTTGAGTCAATTGCTCAAGTAAGCATTTAATTATAGTAGAATATCCAAGATAACGTCATAAGTACGATTAATATCATCAAAGCATCACGTACAAGAACCCGTCTAATCGTATATTTTGCACGTACACAATATAATGTTAAATAAAAATCACAGCACAGTGGAGTGGCACCATACCACCACTACATTTCTTTTCTATGCCCATTTCCGACTCATTTTGAGATTTGCGCATTGAGTTGCGCTGCTACAACTATTATAACATGTACAGTTAAGTTATAATACTACATGTTTGTAATAGTTGACGAAAGGTGCAGCTAGGATTATTACTTTTTTTGAAAGCAAACTACAACTGTAAAGGTTTCCAGTAAAACGTAGGGAAGGGAAGGTCGAGCGGTGTTCGCGCTGATAAGGCGGCGGCGAGGGCGGGCGGTGTCGTCGCGACGCCTGACGCGGCACTACTGCCGTCCGCCCGCCCGCCCTCGCCTGCCGCCGCCCTCGGGCCCGCCCCGCGCCCTTAACAAAACACAGATTACCGAGAAACGTTTATTAGCCAAAAAGCTACCAACTTTGATCGGATCGTTAGTTTACATTTACTACGTATAATTAAACACTTAGCGAGTTATTCATAAAAATATTTCAAACACAGGCTTGGCAAACATTAGCCTACGCACTAGACTAGTAAATATCGAGTGTAAAGTCTCTGAAATAAGTTTCGACTGGGTCTCATCAGACCTGCGTGATCTGCAGCCGCGGCGGTTGAGGTTCTCTTCGCGACGGTCTGCGCGGCTGGGCGCACCACCCGCCCACTGCCCTGAATTTCCGGGCGCAAGTCGCTTGCGACGGCATTCGGCACCAGCGCCGGGACTCGCTGATGCCGAATGTAGTGGTCATTCTGTCTCCAGGCTTCGGTGTATCGTACACAATCTTTGGACTGTCAACCGTTTCAGTGCCAGGCGCAATGCGGTACTTCGCACCCGTGATCGCTTTCTTGATCCTCGTTAGCGCTCTGCGTGCCGCGTGCTCGCGTTCCTCCTCACCGACCCCGTGACTAGGCATCGCTGTGAGGTGGGTCGGTGGAAGTGCACCGGTCGGAGTGTCATCGCGTTTGCGAACGGTTCGAATAATTCTTGTGATGAATGTCAGCGGCGGATCGGTGTTGGTCCCGACGGTGCAAACTCTCTTGCGCTCGTGTGGTCTGCGTTCCGGCGGCGGTGGCGGAGGCGGGTGCTGGGAGGGCAGCGTGGCGGCGCGGTGCGGGCCGAGTTCGTCCTGCGAGTAGGCGAGCTGCAGCGTGCTGATGGACAGGTGTCGCGGCGGCGGCGGCGGCGGCCACAGCTCGCGCGTGGGCGGCACCGCGGCCGGCCGCTCGCCCAACATCCGCCGCGCGAACTCGCCCGGCTGCCACAGGTAACTGGCAGTCAGGTTCCCGTGTGCTTGCATCACTTTACTTCACCCCACTGACGGACGTTTCGGACTGCTAATCTAATACTGGGCTTCTGTGCACTTTTAAGTTTTCAACGGATACTTAAACCTTTTTTCTAATTGGATCGACCGCTACGCAATAAGACGATGACAACCCTTTGTTGTTTACTTGTAGTTTTGTTTTGGTTAACGGCATTATTAAACTATTGCAAAACATCGAATGTTTTGTTCTCGATCGCGCTAATACACTTTTTCACTGGTCATATTAATAATAATTTTCAGATTAAAATAAAACTAACCTCACAAAAAAATCAGAATTGCAATGGAAATGTTAAAACCTAAAAACTTAGTAAAAAGTTAAAAACTTAAACGTCTCCTTTGTACCATGGTTGAATAAAATAGAAATATGCTCATCGATGCAAAACCAGACATGAACTCGCTACACTGGTACTTAATAATATCAATAGTTAATCTAAAATCAAGCCAGTAAATGTAAAACGTTTCTCATACTTTTTGTAATATATATAAATGTGGTAAACTCAGTAAGAAATATATCGTCCTAATATTGAATGAGCTCCGATCCTGAATGATTGGAAAAGGAAAACATTCTGCGAAAACCCTCCATAAGTTTATACTTTGTCACGTGACAGCATATCCAGACAAAGCTGCGATAAGCTTGCTCCGTACTACTTGATTCCATTATGTAGACAAAAAGTAGGTACACTGAACACCAGATAACAAAAAAATACGTGATTTTTAGGGTTCCGTACGTCTGAATACAAAAACGGAACCCTTATAGGATCACTCGTGTCGTGTGTCTTTCCGTCCGTCGCTTACAGTCAATCATCTCCGAATCTATTACACCGATTAAGTTGAAATTTGGTACACATATCAATTCCAGTGACCCAAACACAGAGGTGTGGCGTGAGCAGATGAAATCTGTATATGGGGGGTCATTTTTGGAGGGGAAGGGGAAAATTAAAAAAAAAATATTCTGAAAACTGCATCGTGTGGCATATCAAATGAAAGGTCTTGTTGAGAAGATCTTAAATATATTTTTTTTGTAATTTTAAAATAAATAGTTTCCAAGTCATTCAGGAAAATAGACGAAAGTTGACCATTTCCCCCCCCCCTTATCTCCGAAACTACTGAACCTAAAATTTTGAAAAAAATACCGAAATTAGTTTTCTCCTTATAGATTATAGGAAAACCTATAAGAAGTCCATGATATTAAAATAACATGGTAAATCACTCAATATTGTGCGTACCAACTTTAACATCGTACGGAACCCTCTTCACGCGAGTTCAACTCGCACTTGTTTTTTATAAACGTATCTCTGTCATCTTTTCGGGGTTTATTAGCAGAAAAGCTATATTTTTTGTCGTTTATTATTTATTCTTTGTTTTTTATAATAATTATACCTTCTTTCTCATTGAAGTATTCAAAGACAGAGACTATGACAATTCGTTCCTATTACTTTTGTAACTATTTTTTTACTAATGAGATATGTTCCTTGTATTCATGTTTATAAATAACACTTACCTTAAGTGGTCTGGTGATGGTCACTGTTTCAATAACAGTAGTAGAAGCCATTCTTCTGTAAAACCCCTAAAACAAAAACAATAAAAATCAACTTATTTTAGTTAGTTCCTTTCAAGAAAGTATTTCATTGAGCTTTGTAGTATCGGCTAAGAATGGCTTCAACAATTTTTTTCCGCGAGTTATAGGCGACTTAGAGTATTGGGGCTTTTAAGTATTTTTTGGATACCGTGGCTGATGACCCATCAACAACTTTACATTAATTTACCACTCTTTCCCCACTTTAAAGTAGCTGAGGAGTTTCTGAGGCTCTAGTTTCCCCTTTTTTGGGTTTTCAAGCTGTGAGCATATGTATGAATATGTGAGAAAGTATTTTTTCAATGACTGTTGTGGAACCCAATAACAGTTACATGAATCTATATATGAAAACTAGACCACAACAAAAAGTTGCCGACATATGCCGGCCATTGCCGGCGGCCCGGCGGGCTTAGTCTGTATTGCGTTTAAAGGTAGAGCGTCAATATCAGCGTCAATGGAAAAACTTCAGGGAACGTTACATTTATTTTGTAACCACAGAAAGCCTTCCATTGTGTATAAACCACAATAGCATCAGTTAAACTAGAATATTACGGTTTTGAAGAGCAAGCGCTATAAAGACTGGCATTGAACCCCAATAATTTAACAATAAGGTTTTCTATATTGGTGGAACGAAAATCACAAGAATCAGAAATGACAATGGGAGTCCCTCAAGTTTCTATACATTAATCCTGTTTCTTATCTTACTTACTTACCATTTATGGTACAAAGGTATCCTAAAATGATTACGCATACTACATAACATACTCACGCCATTAATTCCCATTGGGACAAAGGCGGAGACTATCGATCGCCATTTTATTATTCATACTTCTGACGCCTGCCTTTTTAATTTGAAATTGTTATGTTTGCAGATTACACGTAAAATTTAATTGTAGCGTGATCCTCAAAAGCCCTTGACGACGTAAACATTAATGGTTCTAAATTGGTTGTTGTTAAATTATGTGGTTCTGAATGCCAATAAGCGGAGCATATTAAATTTACAATACCGAATGGCAGACAAGTTAATGCAAAATGGATTTTTTATAATGAAAACATAGAATTAAGCGCCGATACAAAATATCTGAGAGTAACAGTCGATTTAAAGTTGCAATGGGGATCCCATATACTAACTCAAACTTTCACACCATATATCCCAGAGGGGTTGGCAGAGAGACAGATTTTATATACTATACTAGTGCAGAGGTAGTAATACTTCTGAACATCACGTGACCTTTGATTTTGATGGCGGTTTTTGTATTGTAAAATTGTAATTAATTTTAAATAAAATTTTGAGTATTGTGATACTAATAGAAGCAGCATATTTTGATTGTTTATATTGTGAATCGGTGGAATTGTGGACCATATAAAAGTGATATCGTCTGCGAAAGTGAACCTTGATACCATTGGGTGCGGTCACCGGTGCACGCGTTTAAATCAGGAATTATCTGAGGAAGACCTTCGTAGAAGTAAGGAAAGAATAAAAGGACACGATATCCCTTGGACAGGGAATCGTATTTTTAAAGACTGGATGCATTCAGATCTGATCAAATAGTGAGAAATAACCTCTTGAACAATTCTGGGAGATCAAACAGCAAGGACAGAGCAACTCACCAGGATACCACAAGTAAGTGGGAAGATTTAATTATGGTAGCAGAATACATGAACATAACTTTGGTGACATTGTCACCTGGTGTTCAGAGTAGGGTTCTTGAGGGACTTGTTATGAGGAAAAGGATTTTTTAAAATCAATTTTGAGGAATAGAATGAGGATGAGGAATCTGGCAGACTAAGAGGAAGAGGATGCTGAAGAGGAAGAAAACAAGTAACATTACGCAGATTACGCCAGTATCAACTATGTACATGTTTCCAAATATGTCTTCCTTTAACTATTTAATACGGCGAGACTTCTCTGTCTCTCTCTCTCTCTCTTTCACACACATTTCGTTACAAAAAAACTTATAAATGTCGTTCCTCTTAAATTCCTCTTAAAATATGAGAAAGAGTTTTTTTTTTAAATCAAATTTAGAGGAAGAGGATGAGGAATCTCAAAAATATGAGGATATTCCTCATTTTGAGGAAGAGGAAGGGGAATCCTCATCAACACTAGTTCAGAGTACCCACATTTTGCTTGAACAGGGTGCTCACGTGATAAGGGGCAGGCATATCGCCGTTTTCTACGTATACACTGTCAAATGACTAAGTACAACTTAGCCATGTGTGTTCACGATGTTTTCTCTCACCGTCAACAACCATGATAAATTAACCACACCCATGACTTTAGAAGACAAATTGGTGTAGGCCCGACCCTGGAATTTAACCAAGGCTAGTTTGCATGATAGGCGGGGTTCTAGCCATTGAGCTATCACAATTTTTATACTCGAATATTCCCAAAGGGGTTGGCAGAGGTACTAATACTTCTGAACAACATGTGACTTTGTCACCTGTGTTCAGAGTACCCACGTTTTGCACTGACAGTGTACTCACTTGATAGGGGGCAGGCTTATCGCCGTTTTGTATGAATACACTGTTACATGACTAAGTACAACTCAGCCATGTGGGTTTCCTCACGATGTTTTCCCTCACCGTTAACAACCATGATAAATTAACCACACATATGTCTTTAGAAAAGACAAATTGGTGTAGGCCCGGGATTGGTACACTAGTTGTTTGCATGATAACAGGTGATCTACCCATTGAGGTATCACATCACTGAATACTAAATCTTTGTTATACTAAATCTTTAAAATAGGCTAAACATAGTAAGCGCTTCTGCCATTCCTAAAATTAGAGAGATTATCAAATTTAAAAACTGCTTGCATTATTTTTAGTATTTTAACAATTCCCTGAAATAAGAACAAACTTCATACACAGTGTGGATTCAATAAAGTAGGGAACTACTTTATAGGATTCTCCCTCCATTTGTTTATCAAACTACACTTGGATATTATGGCATTGACTGGTTTTTCTAGCTCTGAAAATCTGGCTGCCCTTTTTGGGATTTATTGCCTTGAGTATATGTATGTATGTATGACTGTGTTACAGTTTAAGGGCTATAAAAGCATTTCTCTAAAAAACATACCAGTTTTCAAGATTATTTTTTTATAATCAAGATTTAAATTCTCAGAAGGCTTAACTACAAAATCTGGCACAGTAGCGTGCTGGTGATAAGATTTCATACACAAATGAGCACCTGTAATTCAATCTTTCAAGCAGAATGCTTTATTGCTGCCACACAAATTAATAATGAAAAACTTAAACCATGATCTAAAAATTAAATAAATGAATTAGAATGATAATTATTGAGAAACATGTTTATTAATTGTTTTGCATTTTTTAATGACTTTGGAATGTAGTTAGGATAAGGTATAATATGTTAATACTTTCCTTCATTTAAATTACCTGATGTTGGAAACTCATGACAAAATAAAAACTCCTATTGGACACAGTTCTATTGAACACTGTAAAACACCAGGCAGAGCCAATACCAAGTGAAGGCTAAGTGTACAGATTGTTTACAAATATTATATTACCTATACCATACCCAAGAGACAAATTGTTAAGGCACTATGAAAAGGAATTACAATTGCATAAATATTTATGCATAGATATTCAAAACGTAACATGTACCTATTATGATGAATCAGAACACAACCAACATGGACAGACTAATCAAATTACTAATATCAGTATGATACATTGTAGTTAATTGTATTTTTTTTATTATTCCTACTAAAGCCTGTGAATGAGTGCTAAAACTAAATCAAATCTAGGAAACATGAAACATAAACACTAATTATTGATTAGGTCAAGTAAAGACAGAAACTCTACTTACCCAAAAGTGCGCGTAGATTATCTGAGCCGAGATATGAAGCCTCGGTGTACTAAATCTTCCAAAAGAAATACAAAACACACGTGGAATTTGTGGGAATTGTTACAGAATCACATATAAAGTTAAGAAATCCAACGGAAAAAATAGGAATATTTACTAAATTAATTTCCATTCCAATTTTGTTTCGACCACAAAAAACACTACCATAGCCACAGACTATAAAGAGATACTACGTATCAGACGCACAACTCTTAAATAAATTAGTTGGACGTATGAAGTCCGTTCCGCACCCTGATTATGTATCTTTAGCGACCGCGATTGTGTCGCTAGTTGCACGATTGTCGCTGTCAAAAGTGTCAAATCGCATACAAATTTATGACATTGACAGCGACAATCGTGCAACTTGCGACACAATCGTCACTCGCAAAAGATACATAATCAGGGGGCCGATTGGTTGGGGGAAAAAGACGATTAGAAAAGTTGTCGTTTTGAAATATTACATTTGACGCGGGAGCTGGAGGCTAAAGCTTAATTTAAACAGCCCCAATAATTATGCTTTTACTTTTTTCAGTTACAGTTTAAAGGTGAAAAATTAAATAAGACAACACTTCTCTTTTATTTATTGGGTTTATTTTTCAGCTTCTTTTCAAATTTTAACAGAGCTTTTTCTTGCATGATAGGCTTGTTTCTGAAAGCTTTTAATCTTACAATGTCCGTACCGTTTAATATTTTATAGTATTACACCAATTATGTATAGCCAATGTAGTGGCAGTTAAGGCTTGAACTACATTTTTTTTATGTTTTTGACACGCAAGGAACTCAAATGCACATTTATCTTTTACAGTGTCAAAAATTGTTATTGAGAGTTTCTTTTAAAAAATAAATTAGTTTGTTCAAAAATTGTGCCAAAAACTTTCACCAAATGGTCAGATACATACATGAGGCTCTTTTTCACCCATGTATGAATAGCTAACTCATTTGATGTAAGATCCAGCTTACACATGTTACACTGGTTTTTTTAAGTATTTTTCTTACAACCCAGCCAGCAGTGTAAGTTCGAGCCTAAGTAATTAAGCGTTCACGCCTTGCCATACTTACAAGATTTTCCAGATCATTGCTAAGATTACAATATCTTTTTGAATCACTGCTCTTGGTTTTAGTTTCATTTTCAGTATCATTATTAACAAATAGTGATTGCATTTTCATTACTTGATAACAGGATTCATCTTCACAATTAAAAGAGTTATTATGAAATCGGATGAAACCTGTTATCAGCAGTGATTTAAAAGTATTGCTGAAACTGTGGCAATTTGGATTGGTGTTTCGCAAATTGTAGGCACTAACCTACCCAAAAAAAAAATCCAAACCATCTGAATTAAAATATCTGGGACGCATAAATTTCAAGCCTTTTGTCTCAAAAAATTGCCACAGTTTCTGAAAACTTTGCAGAGTGACAAGCCAGTTTTTCACACTTGGTACAGAAACATCTTTTTTTTAAAATTAATAAACCTAAGATTTTCTAACTTCCTTATTGCTTCTTTCCAAAACTCATGGTGTATGGAAGTTTTTGTTACTAATGTTTGTAGCACTTTCCCTTTACTTCTTTTGTTCCATTTACTGGCACCATTCACACTATCAAATAGTTTGTCTAGAAAAGCCACTAGCCGGCTTGTATTTAATAGTGTTTCATTTCCACTGCGAACTAAAACAAAAATTGTTACATTAGTACATAGTTATTCTACTATTAGGTTCCAAATTTAATATTATTTAAGGCGGACAATGAACTAAGCTAAAGGACTGAAACAATATCATCACAAACAAATACCAATAGTTTATTAGCTTTTAAAGGATGCTCTATTATAAACAACAAGCAAAGTTTAATACTTACGAGTTTCTGATACCAATGCCTAAGCTCCGACCATTGTGTGACTAAAAACTTGAACACAGTTTTTAACCTGAAATATAAAACAGTTAGTCTATGTATGTAAATGTAAAAATACAAATGTAGTTTTTAAAAATATTTATGGATGAAATAACTAACCTTCATCTTTTTTATTTTTTCTTAAATGATATGCTCATCATTTAATTTATGCAGGATTCTGGTCTCAGCATGCCTGCAGTCAATCTTGTAGACATCGATCATATCAGACCACTTGGCAATCTCACCCTCAAATTTAATGTCTTTTGTAAGAAAATTGTACCTTATTCCTTTGATTAGGTGTGGAGGATCGAATAAAATATTTGAATTATATCATCTGCAATGAAAAAATATTTTTTTATATGATTTACTTGAAAAAACACAAACATTGTAAATCTTTATTCGAATTCAACAAAAGGACAAGGTGCTCAATTTGATACAAAACTTTCTTTTTCATGTTTGTTACTGAATTACTTGAGAACACCTGTTCACCTTTCTACCCATGGGTGTCATTCAAGGCGACTTAGAGTTTGTGACCTTTGACGGTTAATGGGCGATGCACTAGCAACCCATCACCAGTGGCCACATATCAACATCCATTCCCCTTTATTATTTGCTAAACGTGGCTGATGTGATGAGTCTTAGATTCAGAGGCTCCAACTACCCCATTATGGGATTCAAAAGCCGTGAGTGCATATGTATATATGGTTCTGGGGTTCATTATTGTTCTAAAAGGATGATTCTTTCAAACTATTAATAAATATAAATTTACCAATGCTTTCTTCTGAAAGTATCTGCTCTCGCCTTGTGTCCTGCTTAAAGCTTTTCAAAGCTTATTGAAAGGCTGTGCCTTGGTCTGATATTAGTACTATTGGTATAAGTCATGTATAAGTCCAGTGTCTCCAACAGCTTCTACTATTTCGTTTATAATATTTTTTTACACAACCAAACACAAACAAACCAACCAATAGCTAACTAATTCAAAATGGCTGACAGTGACAGTGACAGATGACAAAACAAGCGGAGATGGCTGGGGAAGTAAGGCATGCGGGGGCTGAAGTGGTTGAGTATCATTTTCTCGCTGTCACTTTGTACGTCTAGTTTTTTTTGTATGAAGATTTACGCCCGTGACCATAGCATAGACCCATAGAGTAAAGTAATACACTGGATATCAACGAATACAGATACTCTAACGAGAAGAATGCTCACTCCATACAATACGTATTTTTGTTAGTACCTGCGACAAGTGGTCAGATGTCGCTGTAGTCTAATTTTGGAATGGCGGGAAATTTGAAAAATCTACCATTACCGATGTGGCGGGAAATTTGAAATTTTGCAATACTTTTCTAGGATCTTGATTGATACTGAAACATTCATTTAATTTTATTTCAAGGAATAAAAGCTAGGTATTGGTTTGCTTTTTTTGCTTGAAATAAAATGAATTCATATTGAAGGAAATAAATAAAACGAAAAGTAAAATTTCAGGAGTTTTTTAATATTTTAATTTTCTTAGCTAGACGTTTCTTGGCGTATTCGCTAGATAATTCTCTGTTCTGCACTGTGCAAAAACCTCAAACATACGCGCAAGCCTGTGTTTCTGCTGAGCTTTCTATATCTGCCTCTGGAATATCAAGTTCATGCCCTGAAGCACTAGGACCTGATTTGGTTGTCAGGTAATTAGATTTTGACACTGTTTTATTTTTGTTTCCGCTACGAATATTTCTAATATTGCTTAAAATAGCTGTTTTAAAGCCAGCAATGAATGGAGCGACTGTGGGATTATCATTTGACCCGCAATTGGCTCTTATACACCCAAATAAATTTTTAATGGGATCTTGATTGATTCGCCTTGTGGGTATGCTTTTAACGTTATATTTTTTATTGAGATTATTCCACCGTCGCTCATATCCATGGATCAATTTAAGCCAGCCCAATTGTGACGGTGGCTTTCTGCGGCACCCAATAAATTATAACTCATTTACTAAAACTACAGATTTTTAAAAAAAACTCCATATGTGGGCTCCGGGGTTAGTAAAATTAGTTTTATATGGATTTCCTTCTTGCTGGTCCGGCGCATTAGCATTCAATAAATCAAATAAATTATTGAAATGCTCCAAAAATGTTGCGGTGCAGATTGCTGCTGCAGGTAACTCATCTGAAACAACGATGCTATATGTATATATGTATAGTTGCATTTTTATTTTAAACGAAGTTATATTAAGTTATTTTTTTACTTAAGGTACATAGAACTTACTCTTCAAATGAAATATATAGTGACTACTCTATTGATGAGAAACTGCATTAAAATCTATTGCTTATTTTTAAAGATGTCATCATACACAGGCAAAAAGTAACCTTTCAGTTTGCGCTTGAAGGTGATCCTACAGCATACATCATGGATTAGTCGGGAAGATCCTCTAAATACAATTTATATAAATTGTTTTATGATTTGTCATACAGTTATTAATAATCAGAATTATGAATCGCATTTATACATACATGATTATAACTGTGTAGTGTTGGCATAGAATAACACTATCCCATTTATTCTAGTGGGTTTGCGTAAGGGACGACTAACGGTGTTGGGGCTTTAAGGGATTTTTGGGCGACGCGGTTGGAGACCCATCACCAACACCCTTTATTTTACCATCCTTTCCCCACTCCACTTTACAAAAGTGACTGAGGATTTTTTTATTCCTCAATGGCTACCCCTTCTAGGGATTTATAGCCGTGAGAATATGTATTTATGTGTGTAAGTACATACATATTCTGCCTAAAAAGTTGATAGGTAGATAACTCACTGGTGGATGCTTTAGAATAAATGCCCATTGCCGCAGAGTGGCTTAATATTTGGGTAGCTAATTTCACTTGCATTTTCTCTCTTCCGTTTGGTTCGATATGTCTCTTTGAAAACTTAGGAGCAAACACGAAGTGAGGATTGCTATCATCTAGCTCATAGAACTTTTTTATGTGCTTCCAAGAACACCTGAAATGAGAAAAACAAAATTTATTTTAACCATTTATGCAACTTACTTATACTCACAATGTTGTTTCCATTGGGGTAGGCAGAGACTATAGATCACCACTTTGTACAATCCTCGCATACCGCTTGCTTTGCTTACATCTATCAATCTTTTTATTCACGCTCCTTAATCTTGAGCACACTCGTGTCTCCATCTTGTCCATTAGCAGTTATCCACTTTTGCTCTATTGTAGTGTGTTCAACATGCAGAGTAATGAACTCACAGCTCACCCTATGATACCCATCTTTTAAAGTCTAGTTAGAATATAAGCACTTAACAATGACTATATTCATGTTATAAAAATTAAACATGTATTTAACCTCTTTTAAGTAATACAAAAAGCATGCGTAATTCTAAATTAAATAACTTTATATTCAACTGCAAAACCAAGCATTTATTTTCATCCCTCATGAATCCGAATTTCACTATAGATCTCTTTCACAAATGGTTAGATTAAAAATAACTTTAAGTTTTAAACTTACTGGTAAACATTTTCATTATTTTTGCTCAGAGTTGGAAACCTATGAAGTCTAAGTCCAGGGTTTGTAGCTTCGCTGGAACCACACTTGGAGCAACTGAAGTAGAAAAGAAAAGTTTGTATAAGCATAACTAGCGATTAATGATAATGTAATGATTAGCAGTATGTGTAATAATAACCATATTTATGAGAATTTATTTACTTATTTCAAGGAAAGTAAAACAGCTATCAATACAAATTAACATCATCTGAATAGTTATCATGAAGCTACTTATAGAATCTCACAGTCAAAAACAAATTAGCAACAAAAGTGCATTACAAATATATATTTGCTTTTGAAGTATTAAACATGGTTCATATGGCAGTAAAATAATATACTTATTAAACTGATTAAGTAGGGAAAACTTTTTAATTTTATGACCTTAAGAAATATTAAAACATGTAAGAAAATAGACAACCGTGATAGCCCAGTGGGTAGAACACTCGGTTATCGTGCAAGCGACTAGTGTTCAAATCCTGGGTCGGGCCTACACCAATTTGTCTTTTCTAAAGACATATGTGTGGTTAATTTATCATGGTTGTTAACGGTGAGGGAAAACATCGTGAGGAAACCCACATGGCTGAGTTGTACTTAGTCATGTGACAGTGTATTCGTACAAAACGGCGATAGGCCTGCCCCCTATCACGTGAGTACACTGTCCATGCAAAACGTGGGTACTCTGAACACCAGGTGACAAAGTCACGTGATGTTCAGAAGTATTAGTACCTCTGCCAACCCCTTCGGGGATATTCGGCGTGAACGTTTATGTTATGTTTTATGTAAGAAAATAAATAATAATAACATAACCATAAAAAAATAACTACTGAAAACTTGCCTGAGCGCGCTAAAGTTAGTACATAATAGATCCAAATCTTGACAATAACTAGTAAAACTATAGCTTACTCTAATTATGAAACTGTTTGTATTATATCTGTTTGCATTTGACACTGTCTTCTAGATGAAGAGGTTTAGGTTCGATTCCCACAAGGGCGATTGTTCGCCTAACCCTTTGATTAGTTTTGAATCAAGTAGTTAGGTGAAGTAACAACTCAACTATAGTATTTTTATTTTTATGGTAAATAAAACTTTATACTCGTAATGGGTTGTTTCTGAACCTGAACATTGTACTCTTAACTTAACTCTTATAGTTGCTAAATAATGAAATATGCATAAGTATTTTTACTCACCGGCGATACAAGTGAGACATTATGCAGAAAATATCAATGCAAACGAAATTCAGGGTCAATATTATCTCACTTCACAAAGTGTCTCAGTCAAAACTGGCACAAAACACGACGTAAATCTTGAAACACGTATCAACTCAACGTATAAGTCAGCAGAAGAGAAGTATCGAGAAGATGAAGAATATTGGAAGACAGAAAACTTCACAACCAATAAAAATAAAATTCAAATTTCCGAGTAACTTAGGAGCAAAAATATTATACCAGCTCAAAATATTACGAGTAATACAACCAGAACTTCTACCATTTTCTTCATGTATGAAAAAGACGCGACCAAATTCAAAATATGTCAAGTAATTATATTTAGCTCATAATTATATACCTAAATTCAATTGGTTCAATTAATTAATCAGAGTTTTAGTGAGTTCAGAACCTAGAAGTTTACTACCATTTTACTGTTTTACCAGCATTGGTCACACTTCAACTGGATCAACTACCATAAATTTGTCAATGTGTGTGTGTTGTGTCTGTACACGCGAGTGAACACCCCCTGCTGGATATAGAGAGCCAACTTGCTGGATTTTAATGTCACCTAGTTTATAATGCAAACTTATCGCCATCTCGAGGCATTCCACCCGAACTTCTGCTACAATTTAATCACCTATATATACAGCGTGTTAGTTTGATTGACGGCGATTGTTACTTCAATATTAATTCGTATATTAAAGTTTAATGCTTAATATCCACCATATGAAATAAACAAAAAGATTAAAACCGCTTTAGCAGAAAAACCTACTTTCTCCATCAGATCGAAAACTGTGGTTATCTACACTGGCCTAGCGCACACACTCATAGTTCCTACCCGTATAATGTCTCACCCACACACAGAGAACAGCGGGCGCGTCATGTGACCATCTAGTCTTGCGCACACTTGCTCGTGACCGTATAAACCGCACTATGACAGCAATGCAAAATTTTTTTTAATTTCGCGGCTATGTTTGATTTTTCTTTTAACTTATCGCCGCGCCTGGTGAGGCTGTGGTCTTAGTCGCCTCGTATTTCAATCCAGTATTAAATATGGGGTAGTGTAATTCAAACATTTTCAAGTAAAAAGATTGATGGATGTAAACAAAGCTAGAGAGGTTTGCCAGGATCGTACGAAGTGGCGATCGATAGTCTCTGCCTACCCCAATGGGAACTAATGGCGTGAGAATATGTATGTAAAAACTCTATCTCTATTAATTAACACCGACGATTATAACAAAACTGTCGTCCTAAATAATCAGCTACCGCTATTTTTGTTTTACTTTACATCTCTGCCTCCCCAATGGGAAGTAACGGCGTGAGTATGTATGTAATGTATGTACTTCATGAGCGTAAGATAATAAAGTTAAAAACAAATAGAGACCCTCGAAACGATGCATTTACTTGGCATAAAATAAAGTGCGCAAGAGATACCTATTCATTCATTAACCGACATCGAAATTGGAGGAGTTCTTGGTGTTTACTAAACTCTCTCGGGGCTAAAGGGCTCTAAACGGGTGTATCTGTACTTTATCACAGTTAACTAAAGAATACGAATAAAAATAATTCACCCCGTTTTGATTGGCAGTGGCAGATCCGGGCTATCACCTTTATTTGCGCAAAACGCAGAACATTTTGAGAATTAATATTATAAAACACCAACACTGAACTTTGCTGGTTCGTGTACGCCATATTTACTCAACACAATCACAACACAAGATACTAAAACTGAACTCACACTCCGAAAATTAATGCGAAAAATCAAAGTGACATCCAATCATAAGCGACACAAACACAATGAGCTACAAACAACTAACTTAGTACTAATACTGTTCCTTTGATGTAATGCCGACAAGCCCGCCCGACTTGTTGATACATGCAGATTTTGAATTCGCGGCGATCGATGTTTACGAATTATGAATTTTTCTCTGAACATACTGCCGCATTCCAACGCAGTATTAACTATGGGGTAGTGTTATTCAAATTTATCATGTCAAATAATAACATGTAAAAAATAAGAAGATATTAGAAGCTAAGTTCGATTGATTACTTTACTGGCCTTGATTTGATTTGGCCGCCGTTAAGGGTCACGGCGGGTCGCAGCTGTCAGCTGAGTTGCCCGCCTTGTCATCGCGTTTCAAGCATACATTGAGCGTGTTGTGTCAATAGTACTACTTTCTTAGTGCAAATTTTAACAAAATTTGAAAAAAAATAAGTGTGTTTTTTTCAACGAATTCTGCCTCTATACGTGATAATATATATATACAGGGTGTAATTGTAATGACTGTTTTCCTTGAAAAGTATGATTAATTATCACATATAGAGGCAGAATTCGTTGAAAAAAAACACACTTATTTTTTTTCAAATTTTGTTAAAATTTGCACTAAGAAAGTAGTACTAGGAAACAGTCATTACAATTACACCCTGTATATATATATATATATACAAGGGTGTAATTGTAATGACTGTTTTCCTTGAAAAGTATGATTAATTATCACGTATAGAGGCAGAATTCGTTGAAAAAAAACA